>JACCPG010006752.1:0-18457 GCA_016069955.1 Drepana arcuata | reverse complement strand
GTATACTTAAAAGGCTTGTCATCTGTTTTAGAATTTAACTTATATTTCCCAAGGTGTAATCTTCTTCAGATTAATTTATACATCATCTAGCCGGGTGCCTTGAAACCGCAGTTTTTTCGCAATTTCCAAACATATTATAATTATAATAATTAAATTTTGTCATATAAATAGTTATTAATAAAGGTAAGTCTTATCAATTAATAATTACAAAAGTATAGTCGTAAGGCATGATATTAGCTTAATCTCAACCCTTGTAAACCTATAAATGTATGTTGTATGTCTATAAATGTATATTGTATATATGTTTATCAAAATTTCTAGATTTAAACAACTAGTATATGAATTTACACACACGTGTAAGCAACTCCCAACAGTTTTAACGGTCGACAATGACCTTCCAATATTACATCATGAGGTCAAACAACTAACCAGTTTTATTACTATAGTAATAATACCGCATTATTATTTTACACCTGGAACGTGGCAAACAAGCATGAGGCCTGGCTGATGGTAAGCAGTTATTAACCGCCTATGGACTTTCAAAGTCAGAGGTATCAATGCGTGTTGCGTGAAAAAAATCCCTATACATAATAATGAAGGCAACGATCCGTACGTTTGGGATCCAAACCCATTTTTCTCACGCTCATTAATCCCAGCAAATATAATTGCGACAACTCTCTCTGTATGTCTCTACGCCATCACGACTAAGCTTTCCCGATGGACTTAGGGCAACTTTTATCTGACGAAATAATTGTATAGATGTTTTTTTTATATAGGGAACCAATCAGATCATCGTATCAATATTTTGTTAAAGCTATTATCCATGCAAACGCAGTCGCGGCCACCAGCTTATCTGATGTAATAATTTACTCCCACGGGACAGGCGTTGCCCAGTGAGGTTTATGACAGTATGATATTAATGATAAATTATAATATAAAATATGAATTACAAGTCCAATCCTACTTACATTAGAAATTATTATTTAGGCACTTGACCCATAACAAAATGGTATGTAATATACGTAAATATATCGTTGTCTAGTTACCATAACACAAGCTTTGCTTAATTTGGGACTAGGTCAATGCGGAATTGGTAGGTAAATAATAAAAAAAAAAAGATGTATTTTGTTGTCTTACTACAATGCTACCAGCATTGTAGTAAGACAACAAAATACTTGGCATTCAGTCATTATTCACATTAAACTGTCCTTCTTTTCTTAAAGCAATTAGTTAAAGTTGTGTGTTATTCATTGTTTTATGGGAGGGCGATACGAGAAGATTTCCCCTTCCTTATTCAAATAAGGACCAAATTCATTATGCGCCAGAGTCGTTATTGAGTTATCGCCGCCATAACGCACCGAGAATGTTAAATAACACCTTTTCTGGAGATCTACAATTATTATTTTGTCGCATTTACGTCACCTGTTATTGGCTGTAATGAAGCAGTGTGTATTGAAAACTATACAAAGGCCGTCGCCGTAGAAGGTGCGCCGACGGCGCGTGTCCGATCTATATCTCATGCGTCCGCGCATACCTCTTCCATTCCTACATACTAATCCTTAGGACCACACACTTTGCAAATACAATAAAGTATGTACTTACTAGGTGTGTCCCGCGGTTTTACCCTCGTAAAATTGTATTATAGAGAAAACTGGCGGTGTATTCTCTCTGCTACTTGGGTGGGGCTCGACGTGATAATAAAATTTTATTTGACATGATTTTTTTTCTGGAGTATAACTAAGAAAAATTAACATTATATGTGTTGATTCAGCTACACTCACTCAAGAACTTCTAAACCGATTGGAATTTTTGTATTACATTGCTCGTTGAAGAAGCCGTGGTGGCCGAGTGGTTCGAGCAGTTGCCTGCGACGCAAAGGTCGCAAGTTCGAATCCCGACTGTACCAATGAGTTTTTTCTGAACTTAAGTACAGTGATTAGTCACACCACGAGCTTTACGGTGAAGGAAAACATCGAGAGGAAACCTGCATACGTCTGAGCAGAAATTCAAAGGCGTATGTATAGTCGTGCTCGAGTAACGGCGATGGACTCGCCATCTGTCACGTTGGCACCTAATATACCTCTGGCGGAAAGTGGGTGTGTGGGTATTACCTATACACCTCTGCCTACCCCTTCGGGGACCCTTGTGGGAAGGCGTGAGGATATATTATATTATATATTTATTATTATTACATTGCTCGTTTATTAAGGAAGGCTATGTCATCATGTACTACCCAAGGTAGCGAAAGAGTAATGTGTAATCAAATTTAACGCGGGTAGAATTGCGCGGCTCATTTATTTAAATATATGAGGCTAGAGTCCCTATAACAATATCGTCGTTTACGGTTTTTTTTTTATTGACGCGAAACATCATTGCTACCTTGTCTTGTGGTATGGCACGGTATGTGGGTGTTTGACTAAATCTCAAAGAGCATTTTAAGTACAATAATAATATGCGAATGACACCTCCATTAATTACACAACTTAATGGACAATTGGTGGATATGATCAGCAGCAATTCTCTTTGAATTGAGCGAATGAATAGATGAAGAATACTGCCTTGTCATGATGTTGACCGTAGAACGATATTTTGCCTAGCACTTATCTGACTGTGACGTCATCAATCAGGATTTGGATAAAATTCACAAAAGGTTTGGTAAGGTTAAGTTACTGGGGTAGGATATGTGTCTCTTATTTTAAACAAACAGACACTCTAATTTTATTTATTTGCATATATTTAGTTCATAACCAGACATAGCACAGGAATATGTTTATTTGTAGGATAAGAACGTTTATGCGCCACCATAGACACGAGATATGGTCTATGCAAATACTTTGTCTCGCTGGTCGCTCACGGACATTCGTTATCAGCGTTTGTATAACCCAGTAGAATTGCACCGGCGATTATGTTGATGATGTTATCAAATGGCGCCAGATGACTCAACGGCACAGCTACTATGTATGGTGTTCCGCGGGACACCGCTGAAACTTTACCTACTTAGGTCTTGTCGTAAACTCCAAATGATTCAACTAATTAGGCAAGTGCCTGTTAGTTGAGCGATGAACACGCAATAAGCCGTTGTAGCGTTGTATCTTCAATGTGAACATTGCAAATGGACAATTAGGAAGATTCGAAACCCTCAGGGCCGCAGTTAGAGAACATTGCCTTTTGAGAAGCATATGTGACAGATTCCGTTTTTTACACTGGCACCTATACTTGTTACTGTAGGTGCTATGACATCTGTGCCTACCACATCGAGAACGCTTGCACATAGACAAAATCACAAGCGTCTTTTAACTTCGGTAGCTTAGCATAAGGTAGGCTGTATGTTAGTTGATCACCATTATTGCCTGCTTTTTTTTGTGTTTCTTCAAAGCATAGTCTATTCACCTTGGTGTAGGTGGTGGCGGTGATCAAAATGATTTATGGTTCTATTTATCGAACTATAGACAAATCTCGTTTTTTTTAAATAAAAACTACTTTGATCTTCAATAGTTCGGCTTCAGTGCACAAGATTGAACAATCATGTATTGATTTTATCTACGATAAAGTCGGTGATAACAACGACTACTGGGAATCAAAAATTATAAATAGCTTGATAACAAATTACTGTGACTACTCTTTTTAACATTGCGAAGGTGTCATAACATGCTCTTTTTGCAGGAGATAAATATTAGATTCTATTTTGATAGATGACGAATTCGTCGCTGATTCTAAAGCACGACTGTACATACGTGTCCATTGGCAACTGTGTCAAAACGACAGCACGTCAGACTTAGAAATTCTTCTCAAACGTATGCTGGTTGTCTTACGATGTTTTACTTCACCGTAACCTCGTCATGTGACAGAAAAAATCCTTAGTACTCAATCAAACTTGTGACTCTACTACTTGAACTACTACGGCTTTCTCGGCTCTTTTATAAATCTATGTAACTTCCTTCTTCAGGTAAACTACACACTTATGTATGAGCTTTAGTACTTGTGATACAACGACGCGTCCTTATTTCTCATTTATGACATCAGAGTACACACAAGATCGTGCGCACTTTGTAATATTTTCCGATTGTAATGCGGTGTCGTGTACCTACAATAAACTAATAGTTTGTATGACAAGACCTTTACATAATGTACTATTATATAACTTTATCATCACAAGATGTCGCGAGTAGCTTGTGAATCGCACTCTAAGATCGTTCTCTACACTAAGCCCTATAAATACGAAAGATTTTCCCAGCCCCTAAACATTAATTTTAAGTGAGGTAGGACATAACGGGTTTCCCGTTCGAATTTGGAGCTGCCCGATTGGGGCAGCTCCAAATTCGAACATTTTGTCATCCTATTTGTTTGTATGTGTGTGTACGATAAAGAATATTATTATTATTATATTATTATATATATGGTATCTAAGTATTTCACAAAATAAAAATACTGGCTGACTATTATGACCATGAAAAATTAAAATTTGAATCCTGAATTTATTCTATATTCAAATTTTTTGCGTCCATATAATTTGTCAAACATTATAGCGGCAAGGTTAATTGTTTGTTTGTGTAATGATCAAATAACTCTACAAACAGGTTATTTAATCTCCGCACGACTTGACCTTGCTCACGCGACCAATTAAACCTTTTAACTTATTTAATACGTGAATGAATCCCTTTCAAATATGGAAAACAATTTAGTTTTAAATGTATATGTCGCAACGTATAAACGAAAATGTACTTTTGAGGTGTATTATGGTACATGTCTTAAGACGTAACTGCAGCGGTATCTTTATATTTCAGAATAGCAGAGAGAGATCAGAATTAGGATTTCCGTGCATCGTGTACCGCCAGCCTTCTTGACTCCTTTCCAGTTGACACAGATTTGAGGCATCTATTCTATTTTCTATCTTTTAGCTGGCTTATATACTGTATATAGTATGATATATGCCGGCGTTATGTATCATATACTTAAATATTGTAATTGACGGCACCACGAGCTTTACAGTGCGGAAACAAACGACAAATATACATTTTCGTTTGTTATATATACAATATATATGTGGTCATGTTTGAAAAATGGTGATGGACTTGTCATCTCTCACGTTGGTACATAATGAAGTTATTATCCACATCTCGACGTTCGAATATGGGAAACACAAAAAGTAATATTTTTTTAAATCGTGATGAATATCGGAAATAAATCAATCAGATACCAATTTTAGCAGAATACAATTTCACCAACGCATGTACCGAACAAGCACAGACCTTGCGTATATTTACTCAATATGACCGAGTATCTTGTATCCAAAGGTGATAATCAATGACCACACACCAATCTTTGCCTAAATCATTCACACATTTGCATAATCTACCGTGCCCACATGATATGTCGTAACATTGCATAGCAAGTATTACTAGGAAATGTTAACTATTATAGCTTGTTCCTTTGCTACATGTGCTTCTAATTCTGACTCTTCCTTTCCTTCTGATTGTATTCTCACCAATTACCAGTTCACTGAATGTTTGCAATGCCAAAACAGTTATTAAATTGCCCTATACGGGTCCATAATGCCTCTATTGAGTACAGCTATCTTCCGCCCGCCCGTCGTCAACGGCAGGTAATGTATACCTATACGTTAGAATCAAACAGGTTTTGCAGTGTATGGTCTCAAAGGAGAGTCCTTAAACGAACGCTCCGGCTCTAAAATTAAGTTATATAAAAACCCATATTCTCTCCCATCGTATCTTAAATTAGGTTTAAAAAAATCATGGGAATGACTACAAATGTCCAACATATGGCTCACAGTTGCAACAAGACTGATGGCTTAGAGAACATTCCACAAGCAATGCTTGTGTGCTGGTAGGTTCCGGTACGCGGCACTAATAAATAACATAATTTCTCCTCACGCTATGACAGATGCTGCCAATTAATCCCGTATTTCAGCAAGAATAACAAATATATTTACTCATAGTGACTGATGCGCCGCTTCAAAGCAGCTTTCTCGGTGAAGCTATTTGTGATTTAATTCGCATCTGTTTATTTATTTCACGTTACTAACTCAGTCACTATTATAGCTAGTGATATAAAAAGTTTTTTGACACGAGATTTTAATACAATTTACCTATGAGCGGCGTATTACCTACAGCATGCACTATCCACACTTTTAGCAATTGGAACATAATTTTGAAGTCAATTTAAGTCAGTGATACATATACCCACCAAGCGTCCTTCACCAGGCAGGCAAAGTGGAGAGCCAGTTTTCTTTAGACACATACCTCTTTCTCTTCGTCCACATTCATCAGTCACTTCATACATGCTCGCCGGTTTCGCGTACTCTTGACTTAGGGTTGCTTCCATCGTTGAGTCTCTTTGGAGAATATTAATGTTTAAATTCTCTTTGTCTATATTATGACACGCGGCGATAAATTCTTGGTCGTTAAAATCAAAGCAGTAAGTCTAATTGTATGTTGAGTGAACGGCGAGCGCAAGCCCCATTCGCATTGAAGTCACGCGCACTCTCCAATAATGGCAGACAGTACGACGCCGCGGCGTTCATGTGCGGTTATATCGTACAATGGCTATTAATACCGACGTAACTGCACCGCCTATTTTGATCGCCTTTTAAAGCGAATCAAAAATGACAAAAAGCTCGATTGTATAACTTGCATCCATGTTGAGATAACTAATAGTTATTCGACTCGAAGGACTATATTTGTAGATTATTAGATATTCTTGTCTATTGTTACTTAAATGCCAAATGTTAGATGTTACTTTAATAATTACCGTATGAAAATAGCGCCACTAAATAAATGTATGTATATTAAGGTTTTGTGTTTATTCGTTTCTTACCGTCAATTCCCTCCGAATCTACCAAGCCGATGAATTTGAAATTTGCTACAAATTTGAATTTTGGAACCGAAACGTATAGCAAATTAATGGACTCCCTACATGGAGAATTATACCTATAAGTCTATGGTCCTAAAATTAGTCGTAGGCAACTCTCTCCCCGCGAGCCTAACTCGCACTGGTCCGGTTTTAGAAACATTAGGGCAGCACCAAATGAAATGGTATATTTGTCAAGTTTTGTTATCCGTAACGTACGAGTAATCTCACTTTCTTTTCACAAACAGTACCGTTCTTAGAACGTTTAGGGGAAGAGTGAGCCTCACCTTCATTTAGAAAGTGAATTTTGTGCCTGCTCCTCGATCTCGTGAGAACTTTTCCATTGCCTAATTAGTGCGCTCCTCGTACATCTTTATCATCACGTTTCCGTGCCTTTGTTACAGCTCCTAATATAAAGAGTTAATTTTACCTTATCTCAGTGTAATACAATTACAATTGTTTTCTTGATATCTCCAAGGTACGAACCGATGCTTTTGGGTTATTCAAAGCATGATATTCAAAAACGTTCGCACGTTATAACATCTTATACAACAGTCTACCAAGTTTGCCATTTGTAGAAATTGCGGATTTACCAGCAGGATTGAGTAGAATGAAGGCAATTAGGTGTATTTTAAAGATTAACATTCAAATTTCATCCACAAACAAATTACGAAGCTGTTCTGTATCTGGATTTAAATCTAAGTAGGTTGCACGAAGTTAAGTTTAACTTAAATACAGTGATTTGTTACACAACTAGTTTAATGATGACTCGTCTGAGAAGACGAAATTCCGAGACTGAATATACGGTGAAAGACTAGCTAACTGTCGCCAAATGATTTAGGAAGTAACCACCTGCGTACTCCTTTGTAGATCCACGTGGAGAGGCATAAAGATGAAGTGGATCTTGACTTTCTCAATTTGATCGATCTATGTGATCTAGATGATAATACCTACGTTTTGTACGTTTTAGTATTTCAATGTAAAAGGTTTTGCGGCGCCTTTGTGTACTTTAGCTTTAGTCGGTAGGTGGTGTGCGTCATCACTAACAAAGCTAACAAAGTCATCACTGCGCAAAGCAATTAGCAGTAACAAACTCCCGTGCGTTACTGCATTGCTATTTTCATTCAAAGACTGTTCCAAATATTCAGCAACTATATTTCTAACTGTGTTGTAAATATTATTATGTCTTAACCTCTTTAACGGATTTCTTACAATCCCCGGGTATGGAATGGAGGGGTATATAGGACCAACGAAGAATGAAATTAATTAAAAATGTCAACGTTTTAATTATTATACCCGGTTCTTTCTTATTGTGTATTCTGAAATTGATTTGAAACTTTACTTTCTCTAAAACTAAAGCAATACCCCCGGCACCTGCCTACTGCTAGCGTTAATACATAATAACCGGCGGTAACCGCTAACCACCCGACGAACCGCATTATTTTCCACCTTTGTGGTATAAAAAACTAACTTATCTTTTAGTTCTTCTGTCTGCCTACCTCGTGAGGAACTCGACGTGCTTATTATTAATTCTATCTGCTAGTGTAATATTGACGTTAGATTTTTAATGTTGTTTTGTCCCCAGACTGGTTCAGGCAAGACGTACACGATGGGCAGTGGCTGGGAGGGCGAAGGTGACGGGGACGAGGAGCGCCGCGGGATCATTCCGCGCGCCATCCGAGACTTATTCGCTGGAGCCGAGGCAAGAGCTGACGACGCCAGGGACAAAGGACAACTACCGCCCGAGTTCTCGGTGCAGGCGCAGTTCATCGAACTTTACAACGAAGATATTGTTGATCTCTTGGATCCCGCTAAGGATCCGTTTGCTAAGGTAATGATAAGTTATATAATAGTATTATGCTTTATCATCATCATTCAAATTCTGAAAATGACTAAGTGAGCAATCGGAAGTCAGCAAAAAGATTTCATTTAATATATATATATATATATATCCTCACGCCTTCCCACAAGGGTGCCCGTAGGGGTAGGCAGAGGTGTATAGGTAATACCCACACACACACTTTCCGCCAGAGGTATATTAGGTGTCAACGTGACAGATGGCGAGTCCATCGCCGTTACTCCACCACGACTACACATACGCCTTTGAATTTCTTCTCAGACGTATGCAGGTTTCCTCTCGATGTATTAATGTAATATATTACGTATACAATACACATTATGGCTTTCCCCCACAAACATTAAGAGTTTACGGCATTAATACCTGTCGCAATTAATAGCAAATGTCCAATAATTATAAATTACGCCTTCCCTCCCACAAGTCTGTGAAAAGAAGCACAGATTCAACGGCGCTCTTATTGCGGCTAAATATTTAGTTGCCAACAGGACAAATGGCGAGTAGCCGTTTCTCAATCACGACATCCATATACGTCTTTGAAGTAAGACAGTAAGAGTTAAAAGAGATTGCACTGGAAATAATTGTACCACACTCGTCGACAAGAGCTCGGACTTCTCAAGAGATGAATTTGAGATGAACGCATCTTATCTAGTATTGTAAACAGCTACATATTAAAGCGAAAGTTTTCAAGACAAAAACGAAAGTCATAAATTCATTTCTACTTTCATAATAAAAAAATAAGTAAATGACAAACAGAGCACTGTGTATTCAACCTCATTTTAGATTTGCTTATAAATTGCTTTATTAAAATTAACCAGCTTTTTACAGCACTAGCTATGGCCCGCGATTTCATCCGCTCAAAAATTAATTTCATTGGTTGATAAAACTTATCCGTATTAAGATATAGGATATTACATCCTAATACATATAGGTAAATGTCGACCTGTCATGTCATCCTAATACATATAGGTAGCCGTGGTGGCCGAGTGGTATAGAGAAATATTACATTAGGTAACTATTCAAGTTCCTAACATTAGTAAAAGTCTTTGTCCTTTTATAGCCATCATAGTAGGCCTCTCTCCACTCTTTTTTTTTCATACCTATACCAAGGTACTACACATACCTACCCGTAATCGCTCAAATAGACTGCCGGAAAGTGTGGCGAGGCATATGGCGTGGTTACAGCTCACCGAACCGTGGTATCTTTGGTATAAGTGCTACTTACTATGCCAGCTGACCATTGCTAATAAAATTTTACTTTTTACGCAACGCGAAATTTATTACGCCATATTGCTTTGGCGTTGCTTAAATTTATCGACTTTGGTCACACTTGTTACAACGCTATTAATTGAATAGGTGAAAAGAGAAATTTTGGTAATGCGATGCACTCAAAATTATCCAGGAGTTCAGGAAATCAATTTAAAGAAGTATGTACTATCGTGCTAGAAAGATGTCGCCGTAGACCATATCTTCTCCTAATAGAAGGTCTTCCTACCTCTGCCTACCCGAATAGACTTGTAGATAGGTGTGTAAATAAATATAGAGAAGTCCGTAGCCTAATAACACAATTTATTGTGTTGTGTTCCTACTCGGTGAATAAGGTTACCAGTAATGAGCTCCTTGGAGAGAGGGAGGATTGATATATTGTGTTGGCGGCAGTGGGTTTGGCCATTATGCGGCCAACACAGTATAACTCTCCGAAAACAGAGTGGCAACGCGCAAGTGATACTTCGGTATTGAATGCGCAAATAGGCTGCGGTAACCGTTTTCCATCGGGTGAGTCGTATGCTTGTTTGCCACTCTTGTATAAAAAAAAAGGTAATCTGCAAATCTCTTTGTCAATACCAACGCCCCCCTTAAAAAAAGAACTGTATCGTTTTCGTTCTCAAAAGTGAAAATAGCTTAAATTAAAATGTGGTTTAACACAGCATAACCCTTGAAAAACAATTTGGGTGTTCCACAGGGCGCTTTAAGAATAACAGAAGACGGTTGCGGTGGGGTACGAGTAGTGGGTGCCTCAATGCGGGCTGTGAGAGGCGCTCGCGAGGCACTGGGCGCGCTAAGAGCGGGAGCTTTAGCAAGAACAACGGCAGCTACCAATATGAACTCCTCATCATCTCGGTCACATGCAGTATTCACACTACTCTTAAGGCAGAGGAGACTGGCATCTGACCAGGAGATGGCAGACAGGGACGCAGACTCAGAGACGCCCGAGCAGTACGAGACTCTAACAGCAAAGTTTCATTTCGTCGATCTTGCCGGATCGGAGAGGTTAAAACGAACGGGTATGTTATTAAAACAGATAACAGAAGAACTTTGACTGTGTAGGTAACTGACAATTATACAATTTACACTCTATTCTTTTCCGATTTTTAAGTAATCGTTCAAGTATTATTTCGTATTAACGCCCCTCACACAGGGACCTTCTAAGCCTAAGGGGATGAGGGGGTCTGAGAAACAATTCGTTCATTCATTCATGTATAGTCGTGCTTGAGTAATGGCGATGGACTTGGCATGTCACGTTTGCACCTAATATATCCCTGGCGGAAATTGGATGTGTGGGTTTACTTATACACCTCTACCTACCCCTTCGGGGACCCTTGTGGGAAGGAGTGAGGATATATTATTATTATATTATTCATACATATCTTCACGCCAAGTCCCCCGTGTAGGTAGAGCACTGAGGTAGATTGTCTCTAGACTCAGAGAGCTCTTTCGCCTTATCCACATTCATCAGTCTGTAATGTACATACTCGCCGGGTGGCCAGTAGTCTTGTTCCCGGCATTTTTTTTTTAAACAACAAGAGTGGCAAACAAGCATACGGCCCATCTGATGGGAAACGGTTACCGCAGCCTATTTACGCGCACGATACCTAAGTATCACTAGCGTGTTGCCCCTCTGTGGTCGGAGAGTTATAGTGTGTTGGCAGCATAATAGGTTTAATCCCTCTGCTTCCAACACAATGTAATTATCCTCCCCCCTCCCCAAGGAGCTCATTACTGGAAACCTTATTCACCGCGTAGGAACACAACACAAAAAATTGTGTTATTTGGCTACGGACTTCTATAAGGTGGAGACTCCGAATTCGAACGGGAAACCCGTTATGCCCTACCTCTCTTAAATATATAATATTAGTGTTAAAAACTCTTAAAGGGCCTCTGTCATAAATAAAAGTTGGAGTGATGAATAACATATATTCTATGTGGTAGTCGTTTATGATCAGCTATGCTATTCGAAGCGAGTTTATTATACGCTTTTATACCTATAGTAAGTTAGATAATCAGGTCTCTTTATGGGAATATCTATCGTTTGTATTATTAATAAGGTATATAATATTCATAACGATTCTAATGATACCTATTGATCTAGGTACTATATTTATTATTGGATAGGCAAATTAGAACGTTGTTTGAATCCTTGTACTGTAGTCCTGGGAAGGAAAACGTCGAGAAGATACCTGGTATGTTTGAGATGTCTTTCAAAGCCCATATGTATGGTGGTACTTGAGAAAGGTCGATGGTCTTGCCATCTGTCACTTTGTCACCTTGAGCTATTATAGCTCCGCCGACCGGGCTATCGTTGTGAAAACGCGTGGAGATAGTATATATATATATGTATAGCTATTATTAGACGGCCGTCTGGACTAGTGGCTAGAGCTCCGAAACTTGATCTCGCTGAGGGCATATATTTGTGTGATGAACACGAGTATTTGTACCTTAGTCCGGATGTCCTATGTCCTATTTATGTATTTTTATATATATATATATATATCTATATAAGTAAATATATCGTTGTCTAGTTACCATAGCACAAGATTTGCTTAATTTGGGAGGTCAATTTGTATGGAATTGTCCAAGGTATTTATTTATTTATTATTGCGTCTGTTAGTCCTTAGTGTTCGCATTGCCTATTAGCGCCGACTCCGCAGCAGGTTTCATCCGCCTTGCGTCCGCCGTCCATAAAGTTATAAACGTTGTGTACGAAGAACTGGTAACAATAATAATAAATGAAATGCTTATATTATGATTATTATTATTCCTAATGTTTCAGGCGCGACAGGCGAGAGAGCCAAGGAGGGTATATCTATTAACTGCGGGTTGCTGGCATTGGGCAACGTGATCTCAGCGCTCGGAGACAAATCTCGACGAGTATTGCACGTCCCTTACAGAGACTCCAAGTTGACCAGGCTACTGCAAGATTCCCTTGGAGGTAACATTTTCCCTTGTATTCTTATATGTAGCTATTATATGAAACCTACATTATTTATCCGTACTGGACACTTAACAATATATCTGGACCGTAATAGCTTTAGGACTTATGTTTAATTACAAAAAAAACCTGTAGTAAGGATTCCGTATGAATACTGTAGTATTTTTGTAAGATGTAAGATAAAACTTCTAACACATAAATTACACGCATAGATTATGGATGCTTACACGTGACATCTGGTGGTTTTTTATTCGAGCAGCAGCGGAGAGGTAGGACTGAGAATGTTGCCCGACTTGAGCAGTACATGAACCTCACAGAACATCGCAGCCAAATGACACCGTACTTTTCATCGAAGAATGCTATAAAAAACAGTCGAACTGATCAATTCCGCCATAAGACTCAGTATATATAGTGTCATCCACGAACACGCGCCCCACTATTCTTCCCTATAGTTTATAGTGTAACCTTCCACTAATGTATGAGTATTATCGGTACCTACACACTGATTACCTATGAGTGCACACGCACACTACAATTAATAGAGTCGGGTCATACTCCCCACAACCCGCGACCCCTCGAATAGTATTTGGTGGGGCGCGTCTTCGTGGATGGCACTATCTGTAAATACATTTGATGTGCACAGGCAACAGCAACACAGTGATGATAGCGTGCGTGTCGCCATCTGACCGCGACTTTATGGAAACTCTGAACACGTTGAAGTACGCGAACCGCGCGCGCAACATTAAGAACCGCTGCGTGGTCAACCAGGACCTGACCTCGCGGACCATCATGCAGCTGCGGCAGGAGGTCGCTCGCCTGCAGCTCGAGCTAGCCGAGTATAAGCAGGTGAGTGACATTATAAGGTACCCTTAGTAGTAGTTGGTAGTAAGGACGCATGACCGCACGTACTGGTTATTATTACATATCTGCATACATATAAAGAGGGAGTAGAGCGCCGGTTCTCTCCAACTACACATAACCAACCACTATTCCGTCCTCGCCAGCGAAGCTTGACGCGAATAAGCCGTAATGTCCCCCCCTTCCCGACCCCTGCAAATCGCGTCTAAAATAAATTACCAGTCAAGCCCAGCTCCCTTGCTCGCGATCCAGCAACGCTCCAAGCCGAGGCCCGTACCCCACAGGGAGTGCACTTAGCTGTGTTGCTTAGCACATTAAAGTGCCCGGCTGGAGGCCTTGGTCGCGCCATTGCTCGTTTAAGTAGCAAAAGTTTCCGGAACTCACTCTACGAGAGCCAACTCTAAATATAATTACAGGGTAAACGCGTGATATCGGAGAACGGCGAAGAGGGCTGGAGCGATGTGGTGCAGGAGAACGCCATTTTGACGGGCGAGGTGGAAGCGTTGAGGAGACGCATGAAAGCCATGCAGGGCACCATCGAGCAGCTGTCCGCGAGGAACAGCGGGCTGGTCTCCGAGAAGGCGCTCGGCAACTGGGCGCCCAAGGACGGGAGCCCTGATGCTACGGATTGCTCGCTCACCTCACTAGTCCAGGTACGGTGTGGCGCCTGCGCAACTGCATCTGATCGGCATATTTACATGATGAACCAGAAAATAGAACAGAGTTCTTCTAAAAATTGTAGGTTGTTGTAAATATATCGTCTTGATCTTGCAATAATACATGGTGCAATAATCAGCTCCAAAGAATTAAATATTCACTGCGAAACAGGATTTTATACGATCTACTCAGAAACTATTAATTTCATAAAAAATGTATTTGAACGTTGAGCTTAATAGTTAAAGCGAGATTTTTATGCGAAAATAAGGTAGTCGTTTAGTTCAGTGGAACATTAAGGGGTATCTTTAGGCGCACCCAAATATCGACCTTACCTGTATGACAATAAAAGTCTTTATTAAATGGTAATCCATATCTCATCCACAGGGCTACGTGAGTGAGATAGAAGATCTAAGGGCTCAACTTATGGAGTCGAACGCCTTGTACGAAGGGAGTCGGAAACGCGAGGCGATTGCGACCCGAACCCGACACGACTCCTGCCACGACCCTTCCAGCGTTATAGACGATGCCAAGCGCGAGCTGTACAAGGTAAGTTCTTGGACAAAAATGAACTTTATTAACTATAGGTAGGTATATTTTTCCCTGAACAGTCGTGTTGACTTGATTTCTTTGAACAGCTGGGTACAGTCTAGTACAATGAACTAGGTATGTTGTCTTTTAAATTGAAAACATCAATGTTTTTGTCTTTCAATAATTTCTTACTATATTCTGTATTTGAATTGATTATGGACTATTGAGGGTATACTTTCATAATGAAAGGTGACGGGTTTGGTTAATATCCATTAGGAGCCAACGTGACAGATGGCGAGTCCATCGTCCTTTCTCAAGCCCGTCTAAACATAAAACGTACGCATGCTTCCTCTTGATTTTTTTACTCTACTGTAAATGCCGTAATGTTTAATCACTGAATGCAGTGACGTGAGGATCAAATAAAAAAAATCTTTACCGGTACAGTCGGGCCAACCACTCGTTCACTGCGGTGTTTTGAGTAGTTATAGATAGTGCCATCTTTGAAGACGCGCCCCACCATATTCTAGTCTAGGGGGCTGCGTGATTAGAAGGGTATAATATAAAAAAAATAAACTATGAGGAAGAATAGTGGGGCGCGTCTTCGTGGTTGCCACTATCTATAGTCTAAAACGTAATTATTCCTCAGGAAAAAGAGCTGCTGGCCCGCAGCATGGGTGAGATGGAGTTCCAGCGCAAGCTGAACATGTCTGACAGCATGACGAGTGCGGGCGAGCCCGACCTGCGCCTCATGGGCGAGCGCGAGCGCGCTGAGGGCGAGAGCGCTGACGACTCCGACCCCAGCGACCCTGACTCCGAATCCGATATCGACGACGAGGAGGCTAAAGGTACCAGCTATTTCAATCTTAAACATAAGGAGACCATTTATTTTATTGAAAGTCCTAAAAATTACGTACTTTGTAACTTTAGTTTTTTTATTCAGTACTCGTTGTCACGCTCAGCTTTGCGTGGGTGAAAAATAAAAGCGGACCCAGTGACGTCACCTATCGGGTCCAATTGTGAATCTAAACTATTCTCGAATGCACCTGAAGAAACACAGAAAATTTAATTAACATCGGTCGAGCCGTTTACGATTCTATAAAGGACATACAGACAAAGAATCACTTTTATATATAGATGTGAGCTGTTCCCTTTGTCCCTTACGTTGAATAAAAGATTTTATTTTGATTTACAAAATTTAAAAAGTGAGTCTTCTCTATCTATTGCAAATATTTAGTATATTATGTGACATAAGACATGTATTTATTTTCTTAACACATTTTGTCTTTGAGTGTGCGTATAATTTACATACAGCGTTACCTGTAATGAATATTGGAATATGGAACGTTATCTAAAATAATAATTTCTTATTATTTATTTATTATCTAAAATAAAACTATGAATAGGATAGATTTGTTTTCTAATAGGATATATTTGTTTTCTTTTGTCTGATTGTTTGTTACAATTTAACTCAGAAAGTACACGACCGATTTTAAAAGGCTTTCACCATTAGAAATTTACATCTTTACCGAGTAACATGCACAATAAGGATAGATATTTTTTGATTTGATCGTTGTAAAAAAAACAATTAATGACATAAAATTGTACGCGGTTTAAACCGAGAGCAAAGATAGTGTGTACTATTCTTTCTAATTGAGTATTGTTCTTTCAGGCCAACGAGTCCTCTCCGCGCAACTGGCGGCGTTAAGTGAAGACATCGACACGAAGGCGCGCCTCATTGAGCAGCTGGAGGTGTCCCAGCGCAGGCTGGCGGCGCTGCGGCAGCACTACGAGCAGCGACTGGACACGCTGCATCATCAGATCAAAGCCACCAATGACGAGAAGGACAAGGTCTTGGCTTCACTAGGTTCGTTCATTTTACTTCTACATACGTCATCACGCCGAGTACCTCATGTATGCGTATGATATGAGTTCTCTCTAGACTACGTAATTTACTTCACCGATTTTCAATATATGGGTTTAAAGAATTTATTTCTCATAAGAACATTACATGAGTTCACTTAAAATGAGATATAAAGGACTTACAATTAATATAACGTACATTTTATCTTCTGACGTGTTAGTATAATCTAGTTACAGTGTGCATACAAATTTCTTCAATTTATTTTTGAACATTTTTGTGTTATCACATTCTCCAATTTCATTTGGCAATTTGTTATAAAGCTGTGCTCCCTCAAAAAGTATAGTTTTTTTGGCATAATTTGTACGAACGGATAATAGTTGCAGTTTATTTTTATTTCTTAAATTATGGATCATTACTTTCTTGTGTAGTTGTATATTAGTCTTGATGGAGTTTGTGGTAATATTTTTAACTAGGGTGCAAGTGTAATATGTGTAAAGTTGTCTGAGATTCATTAAATTTGTATTTTTGTATAATTGTATTGTGGGTGTGAGGTAATGATGTTGAAATATATATATAAATATATATATCTTTATATCTATCTATCACTCACTTTCGCCATCGCCGTTACTCAAGCACGACTTACATACGCCTTTGAATTTCTTTTCAAACGTATGCAGGCTTTCTCTCAAAGTTTTCCTTCTAGTACTAGACTAATCACTGTACTTAAGTTAAAAAAACTCATTGATACAGACCGGATTCGTACTTGCTTAAAAGATCGTACCATTTGGCCACTACCGCAGAATTTTGGTAATTTTATATTATGCAATCAAATACTTCTATCATTACAGGTTATGTAAAGTAGTACGATAGTGCAGAGAAATACAAAAATAATACTAAATAGCCGCGGTGGCCGAGTGGTTCGAGCAGTTGCCTGCGACACAAAGATCGCAACTTCGAATCCCGACTGTACCAATGAGTTTTTTCTGAACTTAAGTACAGTGATTAGTCACACCACGAGTTTTACGGTGAAGGAAAACATCGCAAGGAAACCTGCATACGTCTGAGAAGAAATTCAAAGGCGTGTGTATAGTCGTGCTTGAGTAACGGCGATGGACTCGTCATCTGTCACGTTGGCACCTAATATACCTCTGGCGGAAAGTGGGTGTGTGGGTATTACCTATACACCTCTGCCTACCCCTTCGGGGACCCTTGTGGGAAGGCGTGAGGATATATTATTATTTATTACTAAGTTATGTTATCAGCCTATAGACAATATCAGCCAGTCATTTTATTCGTAGTTCACCTCACATAAATAATAATATTATAATTTTAAATGTGACTGTCTTTCAAACTGCCACGTTTTCGCGCTTGAACCAAATTGTGAGAATTTGCTATAGAGGACCGAAATTTTGCAATAGTTTTATTATTATTATTATATAGTCTTTATTGCACAAACACACACATCTACAAAACAAATAGATAAGACAAAAAAAAATAAGTTAAGTATAATTAATATATATACATACTACAATACAAAATAATTATTGTCATAATCAAAATCATAATAAATGCAAGAAATAAATCTCTGGCGGAAAGTGGGTGTGAGTAGTATCTATACACC
>JACCPG010006748.1:0-18929 GCA_016069955.1 Drepana arcuata | reverse complement strand
CACCCACACACCCACTTTCCACCAGAGGTATATTATGTGCCAACGTGACAGATGGCGAGTCCATCGCCGTTACTCAAGCACGACTATACATACGCCTTTGGATTTCTTCTCAGACGTATGCAGGTTTCCTCTCGATGTTTTCCTTCACCGTAAAGCTCGTGGTGTGACTAATCACTGTACTTAAGTTCAGAAAAACTCATAGGTACAGGCGGGATTCGAACTTGCGACCTTTGAGTCGCAGGCAACTGCTCGAACCACTCGGCCACCACGGCTCTGAATTATATACACAGTATATATACAACACAAAAGAACATATTATATAAACAACATTCAAACATTCGCCTCCCAATACTCAAGGCTTGCCGACATGAGAGAGATTAAAGAGAGGTAGGGCATAACGGGTTTCCCGTTCGAATTCGGAGCTGCCCGACTGGGACAGGACCTCCACCTTATAGAAGTCCATACATACATACATACATATCATCACGCCAAGTCCCTAACGGGGTAGGCAGAGAGTATAGAGCGCCAGTTCTCTCTAGACTTACATACCTCTTTCGCTTCGTCCACATTCATCAGTCTCTTCATACATGCTCGTCGGTTTCGATTCGGTTTAACGGTCGGTTTGACGTTCCCGTCCTTCAGAGTCCGATCTATTTGATCCAGGTAGTTGGAACGTGGCCTTCCTCTGCCTCTTCTTGCACACACTTTTGCTTTGTATATCTGTTTCGTCAATCTTTCTTCACTCATCCTTTCTATGTGTCCATTATAGAAGTCCGTAGCCAAATAACACCAGTTTTTGTGTTGTGTTCCTACGCGGTGAATAAGGTTACCAGTAATGAGCTTCTTGGGGAGGGGGAGGATTGTTATATAGTGTTGGCAGCAGAGGGATTAGTCCCATTATGCTGTTGACACAGTATAACTCCGAAAACAGAGTGGCAACGCGCAAGTTATACTTCGGTATTGTATTCGTAAATAGGCTGCGGTAACCGTTTTCCATCGGGTGGCCGTATGCTTGTTTGACACTCTTGTTGTATAAAAAAAAATATAGACTCCATCCATCCGCAAACAAATCGTAATCAGAGTTGGACTCCAAGAGTTCATTGAGCCCAGAGAGAGTGCGAGGGACGGGAGAGTATGATCGCGACTTAGCACGACAAGCCGGTATGAAAAGAGCCTGTTTCCTGGCGCGTGTGTAGTTATCAGGCACAAACATTTTAGTTAAACCCTTAACCAATAAAACCAGTAACTCTCTTATCAAAATAAACCCAATTTCGAAACATCCTTTGATAGTTGTATAAGCGTTACGATTATTTTGATGTGTACACGTTTGATTGCAAATTGTATGAAATTTCATTATCTTCGGATCTTACTTAACCGTGACATAATAAGGTTATTAAATAATCATACAAATCACGTATTGTAAATACAACAATTACATATAAATACGAACGGAGGCACTCCACAAAATTATTCCACGGCACAAGTCGCAAGATAATAAAAAAATAAAATGGCAGGATACGTTGCTTGTACAATCTTCGCAGCTGCTTGCATTCAGGTAACCATCATATTCATTATTATTATTATATCTTCACGCCTTCCCACAGGTCCCCTAAGGGGTAGGCAGAGGTGTATAGGTAGTACCCACTACCCACACACCCGCTCTCGTTAGAAATATATTTTATGTGCCAACGTGACAGATGACGAGTCCATCGCTGTTACTCAAGCACGACTTAATACATACGCCTTTGAATTTCTTCTCAGACGTATGCAGGTTTCCTCTCGATGCTTTCCTTCACCGTACAGCTCGTGGTATGACTAATAACTACAGTTATTAAGTTCATAAGAACTCATTGGTACAGTCGGGATTTGAGCTTGCAATATTTGTGTTGCCGACAACTTCTCAAACCACTCGGCCACCACGGCTACTCAAAATTTGGTACATATATAATACAACCCTTCACAATGAATTAGGGCAAACCATTAGGGCTATTTGATACTATAGGTTAATTTTAAGTATATCACCTTCACTCCTTCGCATAAGGGTCCCCGAACGGGTAGGCTAAGGTCTGTTGTACCCAAACACCCACCATTAGCCGGTGATAAAGTTTTGGTGCCAATGTGACAGGCAAGTCGGTCAGACATAACCCAAGTGTTGGAATTCCTCTTCGAACATATGCAGGTCTTCTCTCGACGTTTTCCCTTACCGTAAAGTTCGTGGTGAAGAGACTGATCAATGTGGACGAAGCGAAAGAGGTATGCAAGTCTAGAGAGAACTGGTGTCCAGTTCTCTCTGCATACCCCGTTAGGGATTTGACGTGATGATATGTATATATGTATATTTTAATATGTAAATAATATAAAAATATGATTAACTGCATATTTCAGGTCATATCATCACAATGCCTCAACGGCGCCTACGCTGGCTACGGCTGGCCACTGACTGACGGCCTCGCCTACGCCAACGACTTTGGCTACGGCCCCCTACAAGCAGACTTCGGGTACCCGAACTGGGCCTACGATGGCCTGGGTTACGGAGCTTATGGAGTGGGCCCAGTGAATGGACCAGTGGCCCCCGCCAGCGGCGGAGGCTTCTTAGTGACCTGTACCTCCCCCATCGCGCCGGCAGGCTTGAGCGTCGCGTCTGAGAACGTGATCGAGGGCATCCTGGCCGTGAGCGGCGAGCTGCCCGTGCTGAGCGCCGTGGCGCTGGAGGGCGCGCTGCCCACCATCGGCTCCGGGACCATAGCGTACGGCTGCGGCGACGGCTCCATCGGTATCGTGAGCGAGCTCGCGCCCAAGCTCCCCTACGCCCCCCAGGCCGCTGACCTCCCCTACTCGGCCGGACTCCCCTACAGAGGACTCGCCCCCTACGCCCCCGCCACCTGCGGATGCGGTGCTTACTAATTAAATATTATATGATACTTATTATTGTTGTGAATATATTCTTTTGAAGATATTTTGACATTAATTTTGTGTAACCACCCCAGATGAGGAATCGTTATTTTATACGTTCATATAATCACGCCGAGTTCTTCACGATTAAGTAGAGCACCAGTATTTTCTACTGTCACGGAATTCTTTCGCATCATTCACGATCATCAGTATCTTCATGACGGCCGGTTAGGAGTGGTTACAGCTCATATCAATTTAATTTAGCTTTAAACTAATAAATATTAACTACCGTGTCCATTATTCTATTATCTCAAAAATATTTTAAAGGCGTTTGGATGCTTGCTGCCCTTTCACGGCAAAACAGCTTAACCGATTTAGCTAAAAGTTGATATGGTGATGGCTTATACCCACGATTAGAGCATAGGCTACCACTTATTAATATTATAAAAGTGAAAGTTTGTAAGTTTGCTTGCATGTTCGGATGTTTGTTGCCCAAAACATCTGAACCGATTTGGCTGAAAGTTGAAATGGAATTGGCGTATACCCAGAATTTGAACATGGACTACATTTGAATCCAGAAAAATGTCGGTACTACTTATTATACACTTCTGCCTGTCCTATATAAAAAATAATTATAATTAATATTTATAAAAAATATAATAATATATTTAAAAATAAATTCAAAGGCGTATGTATAGTCGTGCTCGAGTAACGGCGATGGACTCGCCATCTGTCACGTTGGCACCTAATATACCTCTGGCGGAAAGTGGGTGTGTGGGTATCACCTATACACCTCTGCCTACCCCTTCGGGGACTCTTGTGGGAAGGCGTGACATATTATATTTTTTTATAAAAAATAATAACTGGTGGACTCCGTCAGGTGATCACCTGATGGAGAAATCTGTGCATCTGTGATCCCACAAGTGCGCGTAGTACCCACACAACCACATTCCGTCAGAGATATATTTTTGGTTCCATTTTTATTACTCCACACGGGTGGCAAACGTGATGGATGGCGAGTCCAACGCTACTTACATACATACATACATACATATCATCACGCCAAGTCCCTAACGGGGTAGGCAGAGAGTATAGAGCGCCAGTTCTCTCTAGACTTACATACCTCTTTCGCTTCGTCCACATTCATCAGTCTCTTCATACGTGCTCGTCGGTTTCGAGTACTCTTAACGTTCCCGTCCTTGAACGTCCGATCTATTTGATCCAGGTAGTTGGAACGTGGCCTTCCTCTGCCTCTTCTTGCACACACTTTTGCTTTGTATATCTGTTTCGTAAATCTTTCTTCACTCATCCTTTCTATGTGTCCAAACCAACGTAACATGCCTTTCTTCATCTTTACAATCACGCCCTCATTCACATCAGTTGATTTGCGAATCGCACATTTTTCGAAGAGATCGCATCTCGACTGCATTTAAGCTATTTTCATACTTCCTCTGATATACCCAGGATCCAACGCTACGCACGACTATACACATACGACTTATAATTTCTCCTCAAACCTTTGCAACCTTCGATGTTTTCCTTCACCGTCAAGCTCGTGTTGTGACTAATCAGTGTACTTAAATTGAGAAAACCTCTTTGGTACAGTCGGGATTCGAATTCGCAATGTTTGTGTTGCATGCAACTATTCAAACCACCCGGTCACCACGGCTGGTTTTTACATAAAAACAAAATAGAATAAAGGGAATAATAAAAAATTCTATTCATCTCATGTTGTTTGTGAATGCGATAAAGTAAATATGTATTTAGTTGTGCGTGAGAGAGAGCTACTGAACATCAGTTAAGCTGGTATCTAAATAGTATGTCTGAATATAGGTCATAGGTCAATTGGATGGCGAGTTTGTCAAGCGTTTTAGAAAATCCAATTGCGTGTACAATGTCTCCTCAGATGTTGAAGGAACATTTGACGTGAAGACGATAATGAAAACAAAATTTGAATCTATTGTTTATTTTTAACAAAACACCACATTATTACATGAGTATCCCTAGAACTAGTAGTTCAAGTTGTTAATGCGTCAGATTCGAGTGGCGTCAAGCTCCGCTCGGCTTTTTTGGCGTTATTTGTCAACGGGCGGTCTGTCAAAAGTGCCGACTAGACTATATGTCAAGTGGCGGAGTGTCAAAAGTGCCGACTAGACTATCTGTCAACGGGTAGACTGTCAAAGGTGTCAATTAGACTATCTGTCAACGGGCAGACTGTCAAAAGTGTCAACTAGACTACCTGTCAACGGGCAGACTGTCAAAAGTGTCAACTAGACTATCTGCCAACGGGCAGACTGTCAAAAGTGTCAACTTGACTATCTGCCAACTGGCAGACTGTCAAAAGTGTCAACTTACTATCTGCCAACGGACAGACTGTCAAAAGTGTCAACTTGACTATCTGCCAACTGGCAGACAGTCAAAAGTGTCAACTTGTCTATCTGTCAACGAGTGGACTGTCAAAAGTGTCAACTAGACTATCTGTCAACGGAGCCACTTTTGGAGGGGAACAAGCGGGGTATATCATTATTCTGTTGGTTGTCAATCAAGTGGAAACACAAATTCACGACACAATATAGTAAGATAAGGAGTATTGTGAGAAGAGTGTATGAATGAGGTTCTTATAATTACTGATTAGTGTAATTGGATTTTTAGCCGTACTAATTATGTATAAAAAAATAAAATAAAAATAAATAAAATAAGAAGATAAGAAGTTATTTCTTGCATACTGTGAATACACGTTAGATAGATAAACTCCATGTATCTACCTATACTCAATACCAGCAACTCATTTGACGGACAATGTATACGCTTGTTTTAATAAGTTACACACATACATACATACATACATATAATCACGCCTCTTTCCCGTAGGGGTAGGCAGAGACCACTTCTTTCCAATTCCTTCCTTTTCTTTTCACTTTCCATCCTTGCATACTTCTTTCGCTTCGTCAACTTTCATTATTCTCTTCATACATGTCTTCGGTTTAGGGTACTCTTGACCTGACCTTTTTCAATAAGTTACAAAGTTAATAATTAATAAGTTAATAGTAAAGTTAGTAAGTTATAATATATCCTCACGCCTTCCCACAAGGGTCCCCGAAGGGGTAGGCAGAGGTGTGTAGGTAATACCCACACACCCACTTACTAAGTTACCTTAGAAAATAATTCAATTACTTGTTCTAGGGTTGAAAAGTGTCATTAAACGTAAATTAATTCAATAAGCCTATTATACAACATCAGATTATTTCAATGATGGCAATGAACTACACCTCTTATAGAGAATTTATATGTAAATGTAATCTTTTTCTACTCTTACGTGAAAGGGAACAAACGTTAAAACGGAAACCGAAGAGTTTGTTTCGCTGTTTCTTCTCCTGACAAGTTGACAGGTTTTTTTCGGTGGTAACCGTAATTTTTTATTCAGTACTAGCCGCCCGCCCCGGCTTCGCACAGGTGGAAATAACTTTTTTTATAGAAGAAAAGATTGCCTATGTTACTCAGGGTGAATAAAGCTTTCCAATGGTGAAAGAATTTTTGAAATCGCTACAGTAATTTTTGAATATATTAATTACAAACATACACACACAAAATTATATATATATATATATATCGAAATATATTACACATAAGTGCAAAGAAGACCCTTTTGGGAAGGCGTGAGGATATATTATATGATATTATATAAGTGCAAAGAATCTCGATAATGGCATGAATACATAAGTAGTTTTTTTTTTTATACCACAACAGTGGCAAATCTGATGGGAAACGGTTACCGTAGCCTATTTACGCTCACGATACCGAAGTATCACTTGCGTGTTGCCACTCTGTGTTCGGAGAGTTATAGTGTGATGGCAGCATAATGGGTTTAATGGGGGAGGGTTGTTACATTGTGTTGGAAGCAGAGGGATCTGCTTCCAACACAATGTAACAATCCTCCCCCCTCCCCAAGGAGCTCATTACTGGAAACCTTATTCACCGCGTAGGAACACAACACAAAAAATTGTGTTATTTGGCTACGGACTTCTAAAGGTGCAGGTCCTGTCCCAGTCGGGCAGCTCCAAATTCGAACGGGAAACCCGTTATGCCTTACCTCTTTTAAAGTTTTAAGGAATAGTTCTAGTTTTAAGGAATGTGGCGATTTACTTGCCTTAATGACATTGGTAGCGGGTTCCACAGGCGCACTGCTTAAACTGAGGATTGGTCCAAAAAAAAACATTATGTATTATTATTTTTAATATTATTTAATATTATTAAACAACGCCATTACTTCTACCAACAATTAATACGGCGCCTGCGGCTGGAACTTTACCGTTGAAATTGATACCACCGACAAGTGGAACCTGACCAGCGACCCCGGTCTCTCCCGACAAGACTATACCACCGAGGACATCCACGTTACCATTACCATCACTCGCATAGATACGCTGATTGATCTGGCTCAGGGATAGTGAACCAATTCGCGTGCCGAAATTAGCAGCTCCAGAATTTAACTTTCCAATCTTGGGAACCTTCTTATTGGTGTAAGATGTCCATAGAGTGTTTCCTCCATGGCTTAGGGAGAGAGCATCCTGGAAGAAGAGAAGTTAATAGATATTAAGTCTAAGAGAGCTGGTGCTCTACTTTCTCTACTCTCTTATTATTTAATATATCATCTAACTATAAAAACTATGTATAGTCGTGCTTGAGTAACGGCGATGGACTCGCCATCTGTCACGTTGGCAACTAATATACCTCTGGCGGAAAGTGGGTATTACCTATACACCTACCCCTTCGGGGACCCTTGTGGGAAGGCGTGAGGATATTATTATTATTATTATTATAAAAAATATAAGCTATATATCATCAGGCCTTGCCCACAAAGATCCTCAAAGTGGTAGGCAGAGGTGTTTAGGTAATACCCATACACCCACTATCCAGAGATTTTTAGATATTTTACGTGACAGATGACGAGTCCAAGCCCGTCCATACATTCGCTTCTGAATTGCTCTCAGACGTATGCGGGTTTCCTCTCGATGTTTTCCTTCACCGTAAAGCTCGTGGTGTGACTAATCACTGTACTTAAGTTCAGAAAAACTCATTGGTTCAGTCGGGGTTCGAACTTGCGATCTTTGTGTCGCATGCAACTACTCGAACCACTCGGCCACCACGGCTTAATACTTTTTATTTGTATTTTGTACCTGCATATACATGTACAAATACTTCTGTTCATCACACAAATATCTGTTCTCAGCAGAAAAAGAACCCGCGACCTCTAGTTTCGTTGTCAGAACCTCTGCCCCTCGGACTAGGCAGTCGTTACTATAGTAATATACTGCTTACCTGAATGAGGAATGCTTGAAGGCAGAACAAAAATATAACAGAGGACATTATTGCTTATCTGTCAACTTAAACAAAAGAATTCCCAGAAAATTTCACTTTTATAGGCAACTTCTTAGAAATATTTCTCAATGATTTCATGTTAAAATATTGTTTAATAAATTTCAAAATTACTGTGTTTTTCTTACAGAAAGCTTATCGTTATTTTGTAATTATTTACTTGTAATATCTGATTACATGTGCAATGTATCGACCGCTTAGTATATATATATAAAGTGTATAAACCATAGAGCGATATAATTTGTATCATTCACATACATCAAACACCAATATGGCCGCCAAGTTCGCATTGGTCCTGTGCGCTTCTGCCTTGTTTGTCAAGGTACCTGTTTAAGTATTTCATTCTTTCCTTCTCGCTTTTCAACAAGAGTCCCTCATTGCACCAAAGATCTAGGAGCCAACGTGACAGATGGAGAGTTCATTGACATCTTTGTAGCACGTTACATACGTTATCGATTTTCTTCTCGAACATTTACAAGTTTCCTCACAATGCACTTTAGCCACAAGCTCTTACTCTCGTTCTGATATGAGCAGCGAGAGTAAAGGGAATATTTTTTCTTAATCGCCATTTTATGATCTCCAAGTATCTTATGTATTTTGAATACTTAGAATTATGAGTGAGTGCTATGGAAAATGATAAAGTCAACGAACATCTGGATTGTAATTATTTTCGTTTTTTCAGACCATATCTGCCCAATGCCTCAACGCTCCATACAACGCCGCCATCGTGGGCCCCGGACTGGTAGCTGACGGCATCTACGGGGTGAACGACCTGGCGTACGGTGGCAGGTTTGCCAACGACCTAGCATACAACCTGGGAGCCCGAGGTGTGGGCTACGATGCCTATGGCTTGGGCCCGGTGGGTGGCATAGTGCCCGCCAGCGGCGGCCGCTTCCCAGTGACCTGTTCCTCCCCCATCGCGCCGGCGGGCTTGAGCGTCGCGTCTGAGAACGTTATCGAGGGCATCCTGGCCGTGAGCGGCGAGCTGCCCGTGCTGAGCGCCGTGGCGCTGGAGGGCGCGCTGCCCACCATCGGCTCCGGGACCATAGCGTACGGCTGCGGCGACGGCTCCATCGGCATCGTGAGCGAGCTCGCGCCCAAGCTCCCCTACGCCGCCCAGGCCGCTGACCTCCCCTACTCGGCCGGACTCCCCTACAGAGGACTCGCTCCCTACGCCCCCGCCACCTGCGGATGCGGCGCATACTAATTTAGAATTGTTGTTGAATTTGTTAAATCTTGTAATAAAATAATATTGATTAAAATAATTTTCTACTTAATTCTTTGTTTATCATTCGATAAATGTAATATGAAGGTAATACTCACCGGAATTGTTGCTAAAGAATACATATTTGATATAAATAACTATTTCTCACGCCACACTCCACTTAGATCCTTTTTATAGAGGTTTCATTTAAAGCTACGGCGGCCGAGTGGTTCAATTTCGAATCCCGACAGTACAACAATGGAGTTTTTCAAAAATTTGTCACACCACGAGCTTTACGGTGAAGGAAAACATCGAGAGGAAACCTGCATACGTCTGAGAAGCAATTCAAAGGCGTATGTATAGTCATGCTTGAGTAACGGCGATCACTGTCGTGTTGGCAACTCAAAAATATCTCTAGCTGAAGGTGGGTGTGTCGGTACTACATACTACCCTTCCGGGGTCCTGTTGAGAAGGCTTGAAATATATTAGAATTATATTATAATAATATATAAGTTTCAAGGATTTTGTTTCGGTAAAAGTTGTACGAAGGTTTGAATTTTTTGATATAAATAGATTAGGTACTTACTTACTCTGAATAAAATCGATCCGAAACTCAAAGATGGGAACGTCAAGAGTACTCGAAACCGACGGGCATGTAGGCAGGATATATATATTACAAAGAAGTACATGAAAGTTGTGTTTATAACACAACTTTCAAAACGGACATAATATATATATAATATAACCTCACGCCTTCCCACAAGGGTCCCCGAAGGGGTAGGCAGAGGTATGTAGGTAATACCCACACACCCACTTTCCGCCAGAGGTGTATTAGGTGCCAACGTGACACATGGCGAGTCCATCGCCGTTACTCCAGCACGACTATACATACGCCTTTGAATTTCTTCTCAGACGTATGCAGGTTTCCTCTCGATGTTTTCCTTCACCGTAAAGCTCGTGGTGTGACTAATCACTGTACTTAAGTTCAGAAAAACTCACTGGTACAGTCGGGATTCGAACTTGCGACCTTTGCGTCGCAGGCAAGTGCTCGAACCACTCGGCCACCACGGCTCGCAAAACGGACATCATAACTGAATAATAAATATATTGAATTATATAGTGTACTAGCTTTTACTTGCTTGCTTACTAGCTTGTAATTTAATTTATCAGTTATCGAGCGGGATGAAAAATGATAAAATTATATAAATTAATATTAAAAAATAGGGATGGGATAGAAGGGTGAAAATTTAGGGCTGTATGTATTTTATAATGCCATCTAATAAAAAAAAAAAGCTGACCCGGCAAACGTTGTTTTGCAATATAAATTATTTCTAGGGAATTTCTAGTGTAGAGAGAACTGGCGCTGTATACTCTCTGCCTACCTCGTTAGGGACTCGGCGTGATGAAATGTATGTATGTATATATTTTAGTGTAGAAAATAAATAACTAACTTATTGTAAGTATGTAAGGATTTGGTATATGAGTGAGAGAGGCACGGAGCGCTGTGAGCGATGAGGGAATATAACAATAACAAAACACAAAACGTATTTTTTTTTAATTTATAATAGTTTCGGTCCCATCCCTACTCCGTGCTTATTACTGGGAAGTGACACTCGTATAGTCCAGAAAAAACGCGGACAACATCTGGCACTGGTAACACTAAGTATAGAAGGAATAAACTGTCTTAATGCTATAAAAAATATGTTTATTGGACGACCTGCATACGTCTGAGAAGCAATTCAAAGGCGTATGTATAGTCGTGCTGGAGTAACGGCGATGGACTCGCCATCTGTCACGTCGGCACCTAATATACCTCTGGCGGAAAGTGGGTGTGTGGGTATTACCTATACACCTCTGCCTACCCCTTCGGGGACCCTTGTGGGAAGGCGTGAGGATATATTATATTATTATAATTATTTATTGGACGAAGAATTGTAGCTTTTTCCATAAGCTCAGGGATTTTTTTAACGAAATAGACTGACAATCATTCACAAAAAGAGGACGATGTGGTTTTAATTAGCTCTTTCTCTTCTCAACTGGTGGGGATAGCCTACTAAGTGATAATTAATCAGTTATCGAGCGGGATGAAAAATTATAAAATTATTTAAATGACTATTAAAAAATAGGGATTGGTGATGGAAGGGTGAAAAAAGGGTGAAAGTTGTATGTATTTTTTAATGCCAATTTATAAAAAAACTACTAATTTTGTCCAATAAATCTATCTAATACCTTTAAACACGCAATTCTTGTATATATGTATATATATAATCTGAATCTCGGAAACGGCTCGAACGATTTTGATGAAATTTGGTAGTGGGGGCATTTCGGGGGCGATAAATCGATCTACCTAGGTTTCATTTAAAAAAAAAGTTGTTTTGTCGGTGTTTTAAGGCAATGAAAATCTACAATTTCATCAGAATATGAATTTCCCAATTGGACAATAAAGCGTTGCTTAGCAACAAACTTTAAGCCAATGAGTGTTTGGCTGTCATAGGTATGCCATTCGTACGAAATATACCTTAATGTGAAAAATACCGAGCTAAGCTCGGTCATCCAGGTACTAAATAAATAATGGGGCATCCCTTAACACTTAAGGGTATGAAAAATAGATTCTCAGACGTACTGAATATCATCATCATCATCATCATATCATCACGCCAAGTCCCTAACGGGGTAGGCAGAGAGTATAGAGCGCCAGTTCTCTCTAGACTTACATACCTCTTTCGCTTCGTCCACATTCATCAGTCTCTTCATACATGCTCGTCGGTTTCGAGTACTCTTAACGTTCCCGTCCTTCAGAGTCCGATCTATTTGATCCAGGTAGTTGAACGTGGCCTTCCTCTGCCTCTTCTTGCACACACTTTTGCTTTGTATATCTGTTTCGTCAATCTTTCTTCACTCATCCTTTCTATGTGTCCAAACCAACGTAACATGCCTTTCTTCATCTTTACAATCACGCCCTCATTCACGCCAGTTGATTTGCGAATCTCTTCATTGCGGAATTTACTGAATATGCATATAAAATTTCATACAAATCGTTCATACCGTTTTGGAGGAGTATGGTAACTAAGATTGTGACACGAGAATTTTATATATATAGTTACTCGGATTTTTTAACCCTTTCGGCCCGCCATGAACTTATTTATTTTGTAACATTACTGATAAATAATACATTGCATCTTATATTGTAACAATTCAGACACATTTATCAGTTGCGAGCAATTGTGAAACCGTATATTAATAATGAAATTACAGTATAAAAAGTAGGTTTGTTGGACATGTCACTATTCTTGCACCAGCTCTTGAACACAATGGGAGCCGCAGCCATCCTCGTCCTCTGCGCCCAGGCTCTTCTGGCCCAGGTAAATATATTCTAATAATGTCTTCCCCTCTTCCTATAAGGGTCGAGGGTTTCGCTGGTGATATATTTTAGGTGCTAACGTAATTTTGTTTTTTTACTATATATAATAATATATCCTCACGCCTTCCCACAAGAGTCCCCGAAGGGGTAAGCAGAGGTGTCTAGGTAATACCCACACACCAACTTTCCGCCAGAGGTATATTAGGTGCCAACGTGACAGATGGCGAGTCCATCGCCGTTACTCGAGCACGACTATACATACGCCTTTGAATTTCTTCTCAGACGTATGCAGGTTTCCTCTCGATGTTTTCCTTCACCGTAAAGCTCGTGGTGTGACTAATCACTGTACTTAAGTTTAGAAATCTCATTGGTACAGTCGGGATTCGAACTTCCGACCTTTGTGTCGCAGGCAACTGCTCGAACCACTCGGCCACCACGGCTCTACTATTTATTTATTTATTTACCATCATTTTTTTTATATCACATTGGTGGCAAACTAACATGACCGGCCTGGTGGTAAGCGGTTAAGCTGGCGCGCTGCCGACCCTGCATGCACCTTTCTTGAAGAACTCCATGGTGTACCCTCCTCCTTACAGTTTATAACCAACACGTATGTTAAAAGAAAAAATAATTAAAAAAAAAGTGGTACAAAGACCTCTTTACATATATCTACTTTCAATTAAAAAAAAACTTACAAATACAAGGAATATTCGACTGCAGTAGTATAAACATAGAACTCGAATTTGATGATTTGATGACGATTCATTACAGCTCTCCCTGGGCCAGTGTCTGGGACCTAACGCCGCATTTGCGCCTTTCGCAACTGGCTGGGCTTACGACGGCTTCGGAGCCCCAGAACTGGGGTTGCCTGGCAACGCGTGGGCATACTCCCCCGGATGCGGTGCCTTAGCTGCCAGTGGTGGCGCTCTACCTATCGACAGCAACTCGCCATTCGCACCAGCCGGCCTTTTCGTCCGTTCAGACAATGCTGTTGAGGGTATTGTTACAGTTTATGGTCAGCTCCCGTTCGTGAGCGCCGTGGCGTTGGAGGGCGCTCTGCCTACCGTCGGCGCCGGGTCTATAGCGTACGGCTGCGGCGACGCTACCATTGGCATTGTGAGCGAGATCGGCATTGTTGGTACCACGTACCCTGGTCTGCCTCCCGTTGACTTGATCACGCCACGTGCTGGCTGTGGTTTTGGTTATTGACCTTCTAACCTACCCTTTAACAATCTGTCTTCGTCGACGTAATAAATGTTTTTTTTTCAATTATGTTTTTTATTAAAACTGTTGAGCCGTGGTGGCCGAGTGGTTCGAGCAGTTACCTGCTACGCAAAGGTCGCAAGTTCGAATCCCGACTGTACCAATGAGTTTTTCTAAACTTAAGTACAGTGATTAGTCACACCACGAGCCTTACGGTGAAGGAAAACATCGAGAGGAAACCTGCATACGTCTGAGAAGAAATTCAAAAGGCGTATGTATAGTCGTGCTTGAGTAACCGCGATGGACTCGCCATCTGTCACGTTGGCACCTAATATACCTCTGGCGGAAAGTGGGTGTGTGGGTATTACCTATACACCTCTGCCTACCCCTTCGGGGACCCTTGTGGGAAGGCGTGAGGATATATTATATATTATTATTATTATATTAAAACTGTTTATAAATACCTTTTGACCTGAATGGGATACATGTGGTATTAGTTTTTAACAACTCTTTAGAGCCGTGGTGGCCGAGGGGTTCGAACAGTAACTGGCAACTGTTGCCTGCAACACTAAGATTGTATGTTCGAATCCCGACTGTACCAAAGGGGTTTTCTGAACTTAAGTATTGTGATTAGCCACACCACGCGCTTTAAGATGAAGGAAAACATCGAGAGGTAACCTGCATACGTTTGAAATGAAATTCAAAAGCTTGAGTAACGACGATGGGCTCGCCATCTGTCACGTTGGCACCTAAAATATATCTCTGTCTGGGTACTACCTATACACCTCTGCCTACCCCTGCGGGGACCCTTGTGGGAAGGCGTGATTATATATATTCTATAAGGTCAACCTGTAAGGTTGCTAGTAATAAATAATGATAAAATAATAAATACATTATTTTTTAACTGTCTCTCTATCGCTCAGAGTGTCATCCTGAGCGTTCACTTGCTCCGTATGCCGAAAGGCGGGGATCAGCTTGGCAAGATTGATGGGAAGTGTCTCTCGCAGCGACTAGCACTGCTGGACTACTGGAACCAACCAGCACTTTTTGCTACTCAACCGAACCACGACCAAAGACTTCCAAATAGTCTCTTCATAGACTGTGCTAAAGAAACACAGCTATGCGCAACCCCTGTGCAGTACGGACCTCAACTTAGGGCGTTGCTTATTCGTGAGCTAGGCTGGACTGTGTGATATTATTTAAACTATCTTTGAGCTGGTATGTCAATGACAATGTGACCACTTGTAGCAGTAAGCAACGTGCCAAGAAGACTAGCAGTATTGCCACGCTGGATAGGAATGTTGATTGTCTGAGCGAGATATGTTCCAGCCTGAGAGGTCTTGACTAGACGGCGCGAGACCTCTTTAAAAAGATGGTGAGCCTCAGGACCTCAAGGCCCCAGAGTTTCAATCGCAAATGCAGCAAATATGTAACCTGACCCGAGGCAGGCATACTTGCGGCGCTTGAGGCACTCCTGCTGAGCAGCAGCGGCGCCAGCTGCCGTAAATGTGTCAGGAAGATGGGAAGGAGCTAGTGTAGTTGAGACGCTACGTGTTTCGACACGTAGCGTCTCAAACCAAGAGCCAACCCATCCTTCAATTCATTCATTCGTTGCTAGTCTTCTTGGCACGTTGCCTCGGGATACCGATTTGAGTCAAATATTTTATCTGTAAGTAGCTAGTTATACAACTGTATTTTGTAAATATTGTCAATTACAATTTAATAAAAAAAATATAACCTCACGCCTTCCCACAAGGGTCCCCGAAGGGGTAGGCAGAGGTGTATAGGTAGTACCCACACACCCACTTTCCGCCAGAGGTATATTAGGTGCAAACGTGACAGATGGCGAGTCCATCGCCGTTACTCAAGCACGACTATACATACGCCTTTTGAATTTCTTCTCAGACGCATGTAGGTTTCCTCTCGATGTTTTCCTTCACCGTAAAGCTCGTGGTGTGACTAATCACTGTACTTAAGTTCAGAAAAACTCATTGGTACAGTCGGGATTCGAACTTGCGACCTTTGCGTCGCAGGCAACTGCTCGAACCACTCGGCCACTTAATTTAATATACTTGTAGAAACTACTTGCAATGAAATGAAAGCGCTTGATAACTTTGGAAAGCGACATCTTGGGTCAAATGGTTAAAAACTAAGTCTCAGATTCATAAAAGCTTTTTAGAAGCCTCGTTTCTATAATGGTAGCTGTCACGTCGCCAAGTTTCATTAAAATCCCAAGGTGAGGCTTCTCTCACCTTGGAATTTTAATGAAACTTGGCGACAAGACATGACATGCCACATGCTCAAGCTGAGGGACATACAGGCAAACATCTTAGCAGGGATTCTACATCGGTAACTGATTCAAATTCATAAAATACTAACATACAAATTCAAACCGAAATACAGATTAACATACATACGAATGGCATTGAAAAAAAAAAACTTGCTTACGAAATTAATATTTTATTGTTAGAAATAACTCTTAGATGTAGTAGGGAGCAGCGCCGCAGCCGCAGCCGCATCTGCCGGCAATAGAGACGGCACCAGCGGCCGGCACGTCGCCACCGAAGGAGACGGCGCCCACGATGGGCACTTGGCCGGCGACCACGGTGGTGCCTCCTACGGCCATGTCGCCAGCGACGGCCACGTTGCCCACACCCTCACCGCCGTAAGCGGGAGCAGCGCATGCAGGGGCGTAGGCTGGGGCGATGGCGGGACCGTAGGCTCCGTAGCCGAGAGCGCCGTCCCAGCCTCCGTAGCCCAGAGCTCCGTAGCCGAGAGCGCCGTCCCACGCTCCGTAGCCCAGAGCTCCGTAGCCGAGAGCGCCGCCGAGGCACTGACCGAATACAGTCTGCAATAGTATAAGTTCTTTATTCTGTGTCTTTGCAATAAATGAACATGTTATGATAGTTAAAAGTATAAGTAAATATTACCCACCTGTACCAAGCAAGCTTGGACGCAGAGCAACAGGACGACGAAAGTGTTCATGTTGGTTGTTTGTTTGTGTTCAACGGGGAGCTGAGTGAAACTGATATATTAATAAAAAGGCGCTTACTATTTATACTTATTTCAATATAAGCCAAGCTATTACAACATGACATACTTCTAATAAAAAATATTTTACATTACACATACATTTTTAATTGGTAAATAATTAAATTGACCAAGAGCTGATAACACAATTGGTATAAAGCCGTCACTAACACCTTTGATAATCATTCACTCCTCATTATTATCATTATTACCAAGTCCACGACTAGATACCAACAAAATGGCGGCCAGGACTATCCTCTTCCTCTGCGCTCAAGGCTTGTTGGCTCAGGTAACCTTACTAACCTTTAGGACATAAACAAGCGCTTTAGCCTCGAAATCAGCAAAATACAACGATGTCAACTGTGCCACTTACTCAAATGCATCTTTCCAGACTGTCTTCAGCCAGTGCTTCGGACCCAACGCTGCCTACCCCGCTGGCCTCGCTGGCCCGTATGGCATTGGCCCCGCCGGCTGGGCGTATGACGGCCTGGCAGCCGCAGACTTCGGCTTTCCTGGCAACGCCTGGGGGTACGACGGTGCATTCGCCGCTCCTTACGGCGTCTATGGTCCCGGATGCGGCGCGATCGGTCCCGTCCTAGGGGTGGCTCCAGCGAGCGGCGGCGGTCTGCCTATCTCCAGCACTTCCCCCATCGCGCCCGCTGGCCTCATGGTGCGCTCAGACAACGCCATCGAGGGCTTCCTGGCAGTGACCGGGCAGTTGCCGTTCGTGAGCGCCGTGGCGCTGGAGGGCGCGCTGCCCACCGCCGGCGCCGGGTCCATAGCATACGGCTGCGGCGACGGCTCCATCGGCATCGTGAGCGAGCTCGGCATTATTGGCAATGCGTACCGTGGCGCTGAGTTCGCGTACCCCGGCCTCCCCGCCGCTGCACTTCGCTCTCCCTGCGGCTGTGGCGGTGTCTTTTAAGTTATATTAAAATAAAATAATATGTTGTATGAATAAAATGATAAATTATATCAAAACATCGTCGTTAATTCTCATCAGATTTGATTGGTTTCATAGTCTGCCGTCTGGTGTAAAGGTCAGCTAAACTTGTCTGGCGAAGATTTTCTAGGCTTATTTACCACAAATATTAGTTCCCTTTACGGATGGATAGTGATTTCATTTACATTTAGCTGTTTTCGAAAGAAGCAATTAATTAACAAACTATTCTTTTAAAAAATATATACCACACGCGTGGAAAAAAAGCACGCTGTCCGCCTGTTGGTACCGGGGTATCACTCGCGCGTTGCCGACCCTGCAGGAATCTTTTCGCACCCTTCTTGCAGAACTCCATGCTGTACTCTCCAGGGAAAACCTCAACCTTAATATTATTATCATTGCGAAAGAAATTGTTACTCGAGTCGGCTGCAACGCAAAGATGCAAATTCGAATCTCGCCTGTACCAATACATTTTCTGACCGTAAGTGCAATATACCCTACTGCAACAATCAGTTTTTCTGAACTTAATAACAGTGTATAACAAGTATTGCTGAACTTAAGTACAGTGTTTATCACACTAAGAGCTTTACGGAGGAGGAAAAACTTGAGAGAAAACCTGCGACAAAGATGACAATCAAAGACGTATTATAATGTAAAGTTGGTTTTAGAAACGGCGATTGATTCGCTATCTGTCGCGTTGGCACCTCAATTTTATCACCGGCGAGAAGTGGGCATTAAAACTCTGCCTACCCCTTTGGGGTCGGGGATACATACATACGTACACACATATCATCACGCCAAGTCCCTGACGGGGAAGGCAGAGAGTATAGAGCGCCAGTTCTCTCTAGACTTACATACCTTTTTCGCTTCGTCCACATTCATCTCTTTATACATGCTCGTCGGTTTCGAATACTCTTAACGTT
>JACCPG010006747.1:0-15575 GCA_016069955.1 Drepana arcuata | reverse complement strand
GCACGACTTGCACTAAGGCATCGCTACAGTTCTCAATTATTTATACTACTATCTTTCTAAGTACTCGAAACTAGCGAACACGTATGAAGCGACTAATTAATGTGTATGAGTTTATGTGCTTGAGAACTTACACTATATATGTATAATGTTTCAGAAAACAGTTGTCTTCTAGAAGTTGTAAGGTGTTGTGAATATATCCTCATGGAGATGCAATGAAACAAGTAATTCCAAAGTTAACAAAATGACAACATTATTAATTTATTCAGAAGCTATTAATAGCGTACAAACGATAAAAACGTAATTGTATTCTACATGTATAACTTTATCGCCGCTGCAGATTGTTATGCGAAAGTGAAGAATAAAAATAAAAATTACTTTGTATGTAGCTTGTATTTTATTTGCTTCCATTCATTGCACATTCCATTCCAATCATTTAATTCAGAAAAACCCATTGGTACATGGGTTTTTACCGTATTCGGTACCGGGCTCGAACTTGAATTCTTTAAGCGAGTACTCGAACCAACCAGTCACCACTATTTTTAAATTTTCAAACTTAAATATATAAGTGGAAGATGTATGTAAGTCAAGAGAGAACTGGCGCTCTATATACCCTCTGCCTATCCCGTTAGGGACTTGGCGTGATGATATACTATGTATGTTCAACAAAGTTCTATTCCAAAATGTTCCCGAATCATATAATTAAGCATTCGTAACGCTATTTGGTCATTTCGTGGATTTACATTTTTGCACAAAGAGAACATTCTTGGGGAACAAAAGTTATTTTCGTAATTATTTGGACATTCCGACACATCCAAGGGACGAGCGACTTCTAAGGGTCATTTTTCTTAAGACAAAGTAAACTTTTTAATAAGCGCACTTTACGGCTTCGTAATTGGAAGCCAAATTTGGAACATTTGAGACAAGCGCCGAAGTTTTTATATTTCATAACGTTCGTGTTTAGTTTTTTCTTTGTTATATTATTCTCACAACATCTGAATTCTCAAGAGTAATTAAAATAGCTGCGCAGTATTCTGAATGATGCCATTTACTTCGTTTTTTAAGATTAGAACCGTTTTTCCCTTTAGAACAGTGGATCTATTTGTAAATCTCAGAAGCATTTTGATACGAGATGGAACGAGCATGAAAAAGATAATATAAGAAGGATGTCTGCCAGTAGTAAAGTAAATAGAGCCATGTCGACGTTGATGACAAAAATGTTCGAATAGCTAAGCTGTACAGAATGCGATATTGGTGGCCACTTTATTATACGGCAGCAAATCCTGGGTATGACAGAGCAAGCATGAAAAAGGGATTAAATGCAGTTGAGATGCGATCCCTTCGAAAATGTATAGCGTGACGATATTAGACCGCAATTAAGATATTCGCAAATGTTTTTGGTAGAAAAATTGCTTTAAAGTGGGATGAATATATGATATTCTTGTTTTCATAATGTAACTAGTATTTTCACGCAGCTCCACTCGCGTTAATGTATTCATCTTCATTTCTTGTAGGTATAGTATATACTTCTAAATACTTTGTGTACTTTCTGTGGTTTTGCATTACAACCGTCTATAATATTTTTGATGGAAAGTGCCTGAGATCTTTTTCTGAACCTCTGGCACCGCTAATACAAACCCACAGCTCATGCCCTTATCTATATAATGTATATATAAAGTCAAATGGTCATAACTATGATCATTTTCAATCATCAATACTCCAGTATTCGTTGAACACATTGCAATCTGACCTCGCGAGCTCAATCTCGGATTGTCGATTTATATTCGTTTAAAGTTTGTTATACGAGGTAGCCACAGCATAAACTATAAAACTCTTATATTGTCAAACAGTATTTCTTCGTTGTCGTTCAAAAACATTGGACAGTTTATTATTAATACGTAGTAGTTTTATATTTACCATGTGACGTTTAGTAAGTGCTCCCTGTGTCCCTTACGTTGATCAAAGATTTTTTGATTTGATTTTGATTTGCCGTCTCAGCCTCCATACTATAACTGCATATACCTACATATGTACATATACTCACCGCGGTATCGCTCATCATCAGGCTGGACGGCACTTGTTCACCAATTTCGATGTTTAACAAATGCACTGTCAATATCGGAACATCAATCGTTACAAACTGTAAAAAATTTCAGCTGAAAATAACCTTTCAAGTAACAATTTTATTCAACAAACTTTGTTTTATGAAACAATTTGAGCATCCGCTCGAGTTAGAAATAACAGCCGACGACTCGGAAAAGGCGGTGGAATTAAATGTTAAATTTTAAATTCAACAATTCCGAAAGTTATTCGAAGTTCGGCATTTTTATACCAGTTCTTATGGCGGAGATTCGATAGCTTGCAGGAGTTTTCTTTGAGATCGGACAATAGCTAAAGATACTTTTGAATTTCATTCAAATGTAGACATTTATTTGTTGTAGGTACCATTCCTTGAGCCGATATGACCGAATAGCTTAAGTATATATCCTCACGCTTTCCCATAAGAGTCCCCGTAGGAGTAGGCAGAGGTGTATAGTTGGTACCCAGACAGACCCAATTGTCTATTGTTGTTGCCGGCGACACAAAGGTTCCAAGTTCGTATCCCGACTCTACCAATGAGTTTCTCTGAATTTAAGTACAGCGATTAGTCACACTACGAACTTTAAGGCGAAGGAAAACATCGAAGGGAAGCCTACATACGCTTGAGAAGAAATTAAAAGTCGTAAAGATATGTGTATATTTTAGTGCCAAAGTGACACATGGCGAGTCCATCGCCCTTACTCAAGCACGACGACCAAAACCAGCTCACTTGAAAGAGGTTTAGCTACCCAGGGCCCATACCCATAAGCAATACTGAAGAATCGTTTCAGTTTTGAAAATATTGCATTAAATGCATGAAAGCAGAAGTGGCTCAGAGGTACATAAATTACAGGCAAATGCGCGCGCTGGCAGATTTGACTCCATATTTCAGAGTGACGTGTGATTGTTAATAAAGGCATACTGATTAAAGGACTTAGCGCGTCATGGTGACCGCATACTATCATTGTGCTACGTTGGTGCCACAGAATACATTCCTTTTGGACGCACTCAATTTAGATGTTGTTACTTGGCTTAGTAATACAGCTATGTCTTCACGCCTGACCACAAGGGTCCCCGAAGTGGTAGGCAGAGGTGTGTAGTACCCACCCACATTTCGCCGGAGATATATTTTAGGTGTCAAAAAACTGTACTCAAATACGACTATTCATCGGTCTTTGCATTACTTCTCAAACGTATGCAGGCTTTCCTATTCAGAAAAGCATCGGAAACTTAACCCCTATTTCAGTTCAGGCCAGGATGGTCGGCGGCGATAACACCTAATATTACGTTTGGTGAAAATTGGGTGATTAATTAACGAATAGATATTCTTGAAGGAGAAAAAAGTTTATTATTAATTAGCCACCTCCAAATGTTATCGTAGATCGAGGTAGCGCCGGGTACAATGTGCAGTAATCAACGCACTGTGACCGCACCCACTGTACTGTTTGTATGTGCGAGTATAATAACGTTATTGGAGCGCTAAGCTGCCAGTATAAGCCACCACTTAAAATATTTCCTATTCAATAGCATCACGGAAATCGAACCCGCGACCTCAAGGACGGCGTCTAGTAACTTTGAACGATAGTCATCAGTATCATCAAACATATATATATATATCCTCACGCCTTCCCACAAGGGTCCCCGAAGGGGTAGGCAGAGGTGTATAGGTAATACAGATAATACCCACACACCCACTTTCCGCCAGAGGTATATTAGGTGCCAACGTGACAGATGGCGGGTCCATCGCCGTTACTCAAGCACGACTATACATACGCCTTTGAATTTCTTCTCAGACGTATGCAGGTTTCCTCTCGATGTTTTCCTTCACCGTAAAGCTCGTGGTGTGACTAATCACTGTACTTAAGTTCAGAAAAAACTCATTGGTACAGTCGGGATTCGAACTTGCGACCATTGCGTCGCAGGCAACTGCTCGAACCACTCGGCCACCACGGCGCACGTACTCGAAACCGACGAGCATGTATGAAGAGACTGATGAATGTGGATGAAGCGAAAGAGGTATGTAAGTCTAGAGAGAACTGGCGCTCTATACTCTCTGCCTACCCCGTTAGGGACTTGGCGTGATGATATGTATGTATGTATATATGCAAACATGTATCATTAGTCACACCATGAGCCTTACGAGAAGAAACTTGCATACATTTGAGAATACCTTCAAAGGCGTATTGTATAATCGTGCTTCGCTGTCACTTTACCAGGCGTGAGGATTATGAAGGTTAATGAATATCATGTATGTAGCACCAACGGCGAAATTGTTGTTGACGTACATACATATGTACATTAGCTTATATCTGGACATACGATTACCTTTTTTCACCTATTTTAAGAATGATTGCTTCAATGTTATAATTGGTGAAGTTTACTTGAACACAGACCAGTGTAGGCATAAAATTCTCTCAATCAGTCGAGTTTAGATTTCAATCTCTTTTATTGTCCTAGTTCTTAACGAACAAAGTTTCTAATTAATGACTTCATTTAATGGGCTGTAATCAACTACTGTTCCTTCCTCTATTTGTTTCATTGAGTTCGTTTTGCCACGTCTGGCTTGTATTGTAATGGTTTTCTTTTCTTATGAGAGTAATTAATTTGAGTCGAAAAGATTCTGGTATTTTACCACTTGTATTGAAAAGAACCAAGTGGTATTAGCAGGGCCACAGGACATCAATCTTCATCATCACAAATTTAAGAGCTGGGCTCTTGTCGGCCTCTCTGATGCAGTCCCCTCCATTGGCTTCTGTCCAGCGCAACCTCCTTGAATCAATCAATCTTATTCCTAGTAAATACGTTTTGTTGTTTTACCTATCAGCAGATATTCTTATCAAGAAACGTCAATATAAAATAGTGAAACCCGACTGCGGCAGTGCTCCAAGCAGCCAAGGGGCATCTTTGTACTTTTGTGTTCCTGCTGGCTGGCTGCCTTCACACCCCTTATGCTGCTAGCTCAGTTATTTCCTCAACGAAAGGTGTCTTGTATAGGTACCGACTAACATGTATGAAATTGATGAATGTGGACGAAGCGAAAGAGTATGTAAGTTTAGAGAGAACTGGCGCTCTATATTCTCTGCCTACCCCGTTAGGATTTTATTAGGGTGATGGTATGATGATGATGAAAGGTATCTTACCCTTCACGTTAACCACTCTTTGGTGTTTGACATATACATTAGCAGAAATATTGTCATCGAAATAACCGAAGTATATGGCAGACCTTTAGGGATCCTAAAAATAAATCCGTAACGCATTTTGTCATTTTATCGCATATCCCCCGTCTATACCCAATGGCAGAATGAATCATTTTCAATATCCTTCCATTTTACTATTCATGAAAGTAAAATTTATGGAAAAAATACGCCGTAAAGAACAATGATTTATGCAGATAGCTCCGTTACTTTTCGCGAGAATCCAGCAAATGGGTGACTTTAATTAGGTCTTTTAACATTTCTAAAATATTCCTTGAACGTTTAAATAGCTACAGTACCTAATCTGCAAAACGATCGACAAGGCTCAGAGCAATTGGAATTAGGTCTATATGAACTCTACCTGCAATTATGATATCCGAAACACTACAGCTTGTAACACGATAATCATTATAGTGGAAAGTGGGTGTGTGGGTATTACCTATACACCTCTGCCTACCCCTTCGGGGACCCTTGTGGGAAGGCGTGAGGATATATTTTAGTGCCAATACTAAATAATGTTGTTATCAGAGTCGTTCGGAGGACACGAGAAACATGAAACCCCCCCTTACATTTGATCAAAACGTTAGTCATGTGTGATGAAAACAAAGAATAATATATCCTCACGCCTTCCCATAAGGCTTCCCGAGGGGGTAGGCAGAGGTATTTAGGTAGTACCCACTCATCGTCGGATGAAAACAATCCTTACGGGCTTAGCAATCGACTACCTGCCTGCTAATAATCTAGGGGAAACTTATTATGAAAACACATCTCATATTCTAAAAATCATTTTCTCACATTGCATGAGAAAATGATTTTTAGCTCCATTTATATACTACGTTGCCTACGTTGTTCCCCCATACTTAGGTACTATTGCTGTAACGTAAAAATATTGTTATTGTATGCCTAATGATTTGAAAAGAGTAACCATGGAGTTTCTTGCCTTCTCCATGGAAACGACCAACCCGAACCGTGCACCTTTTTCGACGTTTTATAAGTGCCCACCTGGGCCTATGTGAAATAAAAATATTTTGAATTTGATTTTGATTGATAGACAGGTACAGAATTAATTGGAATAAAAAAATGAATTTTATAACCTCAATAGTTTCTTTAAGTACCAAGCAGAAGCAAGGGATAAGTTCTCAAATTTCCTCGGGGACAACGGGCGGGGACACCCGCTCACAACTCATGTCATTTATCAACTCCTTTGACATTAAACATGCATCGGCCATGCGCTCCACTCCTGCGTCAGTCAAATGTATTCATGACTCTTATTGTACCCAAGTACTTTCAGTTTCCGAATGTAAATTAGATTGTTGAACATATTATCATTTATTTAGCGTAGCGAGATTTTCTCGTAACCCCATGTGTTTTGTAAATCGTGAGTGACACCTCGCTGTCTGCTCGGTAGCGTGATGGTATGAATGTTATTGAACGGCTACATTTTTATTTTAATATGATTGTAAATTGTTTATTAAATCCACAATGCATTAGGTAATAATGCTATAATTGTTTTGTGCCTCCTCTCGATGTTAGAACTTTTTATATATTTCGTATGCCTACAGGCATACATAGTGACATGCACTTTGCATTTTAATATCTATTTTTTATTGATATATATCCTCACGCTTTCCCACAAGGGTCCCTGAAGGGGTAGGCAGAGGTGTATAGGTAATACCCCACACACCCACTTTCCGCCAGAGGTATATAAGGTTTCCTCTCGATATTTTCCTTCACCGTAAAGCTCGTGGTGTGACTAATCACTGTACTTAAGTTCAGAAAAAACTCATTGGTACAGTCGGGATTCTAACTTGCGACCTTTGCGTCGCAGGCAACTGCTCGAACCACTCGGCTACCACGGCTTCTATTATTATATATAATTTAATTTGATTTGATAATATAATTATCAATGACTATTTACTATAGAACAAGCTTAGCTCAGTGTGACTAAGAATAATGTAGATATATATAACTTCATTATAAAGAATCCGAGCACAAGGAAATAATAAAAAAAATTTAAAACGCCCAACAACCATGAACCCCTCGCGTTTTTTAAAACACTGGAAAATACCCAAAACGGTTGTTCATGCCCGGAAAATCTTTTTTCAGCCGACGTACCTTGATTTATGCGTTCGACGGAAACCCCGACACATTGAGCCCCGAAAAATCGGGAGTGTTCCTCATCATGCTCCATCCATGAATAGAAACCTATACAGAATATATCGGTGTTCGCTCATTTAGAAAAGGGATAAATATTCAATCACTTATCCTACTACCATTAGGGACAACAAAATGGCAGTGAAATTATAAGTGTACAAATTTGATTAAAATCGGTTTAGTAGTTTAGGTGTCCATTGAGGATAAACAACGTTACACGTAATATGTATAAAGAATAATATATATATATATATATATATATATATATATACATATATATATATATATATGTATTAAGATTAGAGTACGGTGTATTCTGTACTGAATTGTCGACGAACACTTTGTTCAGACTCAAATTAAGAACGAGACCTGCCAACTGGTACAGCACTGAACATTCTAAAGACAAAGCCCGCTGCTTAATTAATAAATCAGAAAAACTAGACCTCTGACAATGCACAGACAATAAAATCTGATCCAAATAAGATCCCCTAATAAATTATACAGCAGTTGTAGAGGTACAGCCCAAGGATGGAATTGTAGCTTTCAAGCTTAAGGGATATTGTTGTTCTACCGGTTAAGTGCTTTCAAACTCGACATCCGATCCACCCAATGTTAAAAAGAGTTTGTTTGAAGTTACCGTATAAAACTATTCTAGTACGAAAACTTTGTTACGAATATTTAAGTCAAATTGCTAACAACAGAAAAGGTGTGGTTGCGTTAATGCTGTGCTTAAAATATACATGCATAACATAACACAGCTGAGCCGTGGTGCTCAAGTGGTTCGAGTAGTTGCCTGCGACATAAATCGCAAGTTCGAATGCCGACTATACCAATGAGTTTTTCTAAGCTTAAGTACGGTGATTAGTCTCACGACGAGCTACACGGCGACGGAAAACATCGAGAGGAAGCCTGCATACGTCTGAGAAGCAATTCAATAGCGTATGTATAGTGTTGGAGTAACAGCGATAGACTCGACATCTGTCACGTTGGCACCTAAAATATATCTCTGGCGGAAAGTGGGTGTGTGGGTACTATTTATACACCTCTGCCTACCCCTTCGAAGATCCCTGAAAGGGATGTGGGAAGGTATGAGGATATTCATTTATATATAAAAAAATCTTAAATACAGTACAGCAATTTTAAAAGTCAATAAATAGGTCACGACACCGCGGATCTGAAGGCAGACGACGCGACACCCATGGCGCCACACCACCGTCACTCGCCATAGAATATGTGGGGAATATAGAAGAGACTATGCATGGTTACGGAAAGATGTACCCTACTCTGGTATAGCAGGATAATCAAGTGACTGATGACGCTTTTCAGATGGTTTCAAATGTTTTGGTAGATGGCAGTATTCACTTTGTGCTGATATACCAACTTATTCAGCTTCAAAATTGGTACAGATGAACATGACAGCCATGAATCTGTATGTGCTTATACCATTATTATGATTTGAGATTCCCATTCATTTTGTTACATAGTACATAGTAAACGGAAAACCTTATATTTAGAAAATAATAAAATAAAATTTAGAAAATATAAGGTTTAGAATAGAAATAGAATAGAAAATTTAGAAAATTCAATATACATATTACAAAATGTTATATATTGCATTTTCTAAAAACATGAGATAACCGGTAATTTTCTGAAGGTAAACTGTGAGACCTCTGAAGTGCCTTGGGGCCTGATGAACTTTCACACTTATTGACAAATCAAAGAAAATGTTATCTTAACACCTGACATTAGGTGTTAGTGACTTTGACAGTACGTACCTACAGACAAGTACGGGCTTACAAACAAACAACGGTATAGCATCTCAATAAATACACTTCTAGACGTAACTAATCTATGTTATTTTCATGCAAGCGCTTCATCCCCTGCTGACAAACAACTCTGATTGGTCAATACACTTTTATCTCCCAGGATGGACCAATCACAACCACTTCGGTTATTTTTCAACCAATGAATACGACGAAATTCAGTACGACAGAGAAAAGCAGTGTGTTTGGCACGAAACTTTGTATACCAGCATGGGATTTTCTTAAATAGTAAAAGATCTACCATAAGCTATGAGGTGTGCAACAATTAATCTAAAATGAATTGTGTGTAATGTCCAGATGACCGGTGCCAACAATATGATCGTGATATACATAGACATTGTGCTTCTTTCTATATTGGTAAGTTAACATGTGTTTACAAATAAGCATACGGAAACGGAAAGACAAAGTGAAAGTGTCATAAGTGCCAGTGGTAACATGAGATAATTAGAAATGGATGCCGAGTAGTATTCATTTATCCGGCATATGGAGCTATAGTCTCTCGTGCTTTAATATATGAGAGAAATTTACTACGAACGCTGGCAATACCAAGCGTAGCAGTAGGATGTTTTTGAATACCTAAAAGTATTTCTATAAGAGGCAAATACACACCCTGACTTTCCGCCAGAAATATGTTTAAGGTGCCAACGTGATGGATGGCGAGACAATCGAACACCCAAGCACGACTATACATAGGTTTTTGACTCTCTTCTCAAACGTATGCAGGTTTCCTCTCAATGTCTACCTTCATCGTAAAACTCGTGGTGTGACTAATCAGTTAAATGGAGAAAAAAAATTGGTAGCTACAGTCAGGATTTGAACTTACAATATTTGCGTTGCAGGCAACTAATTCAACTATTAGTGTCACCCAAAGTGGGTGTGTGGATAACTGAAAGGAAGTAACTTAGTGACGTTTTCAAAGTTATTCTCGTACGTCCCCTGTCATTTTTAGAACCGATTCCAGACAACAAATAATATGAGTACTTAACCAAGTTATTGTGACATTCCTTATATATATATTTGTATATAGCTTTATATTTCAGTTATGCCTAACAATATTTACGTGTGGATATTGCTTCTACAGAGTATACAGGCTGCAGCAGAATGGTCAGGTACTTGCTTTGCTTCTACTACAAACTACTTACAAACATTCTACAAAAAAATATTTAATCGATTTGATATCCAATTCATTAGCTATGTTAAAAGTGCCATAATATAATGCTCACTCGATAAAAATATAAATTATGGAAAATACACGAGAATGTTATATTAATGGGGAAATTAACGACAGAAATTCCATTCACAGGTCGCTATTCTATTAAGACCCACTAAAGTGCTTTTCTCGCACAAAAAGGAGGGCGAGCTTAATGATCAGCTTAGGTAAGAGCCGCCATAATTTATTACGCGCGGTGTATACGTGTATTGGTCGACATAATTTTAAGACAAACGCTTCTCATCATCACACGCCTTTAATATTAAATTAATTTCAATCATTCCTTGATTTATACATACATGCATATCCTCACGCCAAGTCCCTAACGGGGTAGGCAGAGAATATAGAGCGCCAGTTCTCTCTAGACTTACATACCTCTTTCGCTTCGTCCACATTCATCAGTCTCTTCACATGCTCGTCGGTTTCGAGTACTCTTAACGTTCCCGTCCTAGAGAGTCCGATCTATTTGATCCAGGTAGTTGGAACGTGGCCTTCCTCTGCCTCTTCTTGCACACACTTTTGCTTTGTATATCTGTTTCGTCAATCTTTCTTCACTCATCCTTTCTATGTGTCCAAACCAACGTAACATGCCTTTCTTCATCTTTACAATCACGCCCTCATTCACGCCAGTTGATTTGCGAATCTTGCTTGATTTAAAAATACGAGTAATTAAGCTCAATGGATAAAATAAGCGCTTGAGAGAGAAGAGATAGAGTCCCTGAAGATAATTGTCAACAGTCAATAATCCTTCCCTCAGGTCTATAGTTGCATACCAAAACCCTTTTACTGGAGACTACTGCGTGCACAAAAGCCGCGTTGGCGCCAAGGGCTACGAGAACTCCATCCCAGTTCCTGACTCCCCGGACAGTGGCGTCTCCGACGAGTATGAGCCGCTGAACTTGGATCCCGTGGCCCCAATGGCCCCGATGCCGAGTATTGGTAGGGAAGGAGATCATCAAGAGAACGGAGGGTACAAAGTACAGGTGCAGTGATTAAGGATAAGTTGAGCTAGACTAGCTGTACCGCCACTTCGCTGGCTTTAAAACTCTTTTACTAACCTCGCTCCCTGGTGGTTTTAAGCTTTGGACCAGTGTACAATCCTTTAGTTGCATTCACTTACATATTATCATCACCTCGAGTTCCTGGGTACACAGAGAGAGTAGAGCCATCTCTCTAGACTTACAGACCTTTCGCTACATGCACATTCAGACTTAAAGAATCGCTGGTTTCGGGTTCTTTAGACATCCGTAAGAACTTAAGTAACACAGATTCCCCATCATGGGGAAACCAGCATACGTATAGAAGAACATTCAAAGTCATATGTATGTTTAGTCGTATATGAGAGACAACGGCAGACTTTGCCCACCTCTTTGAGGACTCAAGTGGGAAGGCGTGAGGATATAAACTCTCACGTAACCGACTTTTTATATGAGGTGGATTAGCTTAACCGGAGGATGGACTGCGTGTTAGTTCCTCACGCTGATATTACAGTAGTCTTAGATGCTAATCCTTGTGGAGTTTTATTAACTTCACTTACTATTGAAACATAACATCGATAGACAATTGTAGATGATCGTCTGTAAGGTGAAGTTAGAACCGTATCCACACTATTCTTTACGAAGTATTATTTGTAACCTGCTACTCAATCGTGAGTATTATAATGCCAACATACATACAGACATATTATCCCTAGGCATAGACAGTAGAACGCCAGTTATCTCTGATGACAATTATATCTTACTAAACTATCATACCATAGAGCTTTAAGAGTGGTAATCCGACTACCAAATCTCATTACCCATTCGAAATATGGCGAAATAACACTAAAGTCCTCTGCAAACTAAACATTATAGAAGCATTACTAAAGCAACGAGTGTCCTAAGTACCTAAGTGGAATACTAACGGACACTGTTGTAATGGACAAACTTTAAGTCCACAACAGAAAGATCTTAAAACGAAAAAGCGAACATTTTAAAACAACTTTCGTTTAACGCGACAAAAGAGTTTCATAAAGGTAATTTGATGCTTTTATTGCTGTGGAAGCTTCAAACAAAATAGTTATTGGTATCGAGCATTTATTACATGCATTGGTGGAGCTATATAACTCAGTACAGAGACGTAGAGTAGAGCGCCAGTTCTCTCTAGACTTACCTCTTTCGCTTCGTTTACATTCATAAGTCTCTTCGTACATACTCGCCGGTTTCGAGTACACTTGACGTCCCGATCTTGGGCGTCCAATCGATTTTATCTAGGTAGTTGGAACGCTGTATTTACCTGCCTCTTCTTGCACTCACTTTGGCTTTCTATATCAGGTTCGTCAATCTTTCTACACTCATCCTCTCTATATGTCCAAGCCAAGGTAACATGCCTCTTCATCTTTACAATCACACCGTTGTTCACGCCAGTTATTTTGCGAATCTCTTCATTGCAGATTCGATTTGAAATCGTTACTCCGCACATTTTTCCAACTCTCAAACAACTCTCTTATATTTATGATATTTTTATTCATCATCTGACATACCCAAGATTCGCTGCCGTATGATAAAGTGGGCACCAATATCGCGTTATGTACACCTTAAGTAGACTAACTGTCTACTTAAGGTTTCAGGAGTTACTTGATTGATATACAAACATACTGATGCTGTAAGTACGAATGTTTATTCTTCTTTCACGGAAAAAATACTTGACGGAAGGGGATTAAATTTTTCACAGAGATAGGTCAAATCGCGGGACACAGCTATATTACTGCACGACATTTAGAGACTTCGGGTCTCACGCTATAGATGCTTTTGCTACATTCCCCTGAACCAAAACGTTGTGTATACCTTCACAGCATACTATAAATATCTCCGAAGAGGGACATGTGCAGTAGCATTAACATCTGTATTTCCCTGAAAGTAAAGTAAATGACAATCTGTGTCCCCACAGATTAAGAGAATAAGCATGCAAATTTTACTCAATAAATTTTCCTTGTCACTGTATCAGTATACTCAACATAACCATTATCACGATTTTGTTAATTCAACAACCTTCGTCTCTTTTCAAGTCAAGAGAAGCTCGCGTTCTATTCTCTCGGTGTGATTATATGTATGTATGTATATATCTCTTTTCAGATGGACGACATGGTCAAACGGCCTCTTAGCCCTCAATACGACGATAACAGCGTGAACAAGACATGGAACTGGAACTACAAGGAGTACCAGATTTAGCAACCCCCTCCCACATTCAGCGTCATGTCAACACGGCTTAATTCTACCAATCGATAAATGTCAACAAGCAACTGTCAGCATAATTACGGCAACGGGCGACAGATACGCCGGTTATTAATTCGACTTAAGGCCAGATAATCGCTTAACGCCAGGCGATTAGGCAGGTTTTTTGTTTGTTTGCCACATTTGTTGTATGAAAAGGCATGGATGGAACTGATGAATAAACTGCTGGATTTAATCCTCATACATGATGTGTCAACACCCGGTCATAAGTGCTCAACATCGAACTAAAGCCGTCTCAAAATCATTGCTACATTAGAGACAGTCCAAATTGAAAGATGTGCCAAAGCTAACAGCTCAATCTGTAGATATTCATATATCAATAAAAAGTGTTGAAATAAATTTATTGCACCAAAAACTTGGTCAATTTGCTACTAAAGTGACAGCCGTTTTGTGCAATTTCAAGAATTTCCTATATCGTTATGCTTCTAAAGTTTATAATGATTGTTGATGAATTCCTAAATGCTTATTTATTAAAATTATAATGATACTATTATATAAAATACAAATAAATTTTATATACAGACGTCTTCTTTGATTTTAAACCTATTTAAAACGTGATATTTACGGATGAAACAAAGAAAATTTATTGACAACGTGGAATGCCAATTACACCAATTAGCAATCACATTTCTCATCACGTCTTCCAATAAGGGTCGAATAACATCCTTTTGCGCTGGAGATATACATATTTGATCTAGGTAGTTGGAACGTGGTCTTCTGTCTGCCTCGTCTTGCACAGGCAGCATAATAATCTTATTTAAATTTTAATAAAAAGCCGTGGTGGCTTAGTGGTTTGAGCAGTTGCCTGCGACACAAAGATCGCAAGTTCGAATCCCGACTGTACCAAAGAGTTTTTCTGAACCTAAGTACAGTGATTATTCGCCCCACGAGCTTTACGGTGAAGGAAAACATCGAGACGAATCCTGCATAAGTCTGAGAAGCAATTCAAAGGCGTATGTATAGTTGTGCTTGAGTAACGGCGATGGACTCGTCATCTGTCAGGTTGGCACCTAATATACCTCTGGCGAAAAGTGGGTGTGTAGGTACTACCTGTACACCTCTGCCTACCCCTTCGGGGACCCTTGTGAGAAGGTGTGAGGATACATTATTTTATAATAAATATATACTGTAACGACCACACCTCAAGGATCCCATATGCATCTGCAACTTGGAGATTGGATTCGAGACGTATTACCCCTGAAGCGGGGCTTATAGACTAAGCCCACAGATGCAAGTCAAATGTCGATCTAAGATATCACAGCGACTCACTGGCTGAATACTTAAGTGACTTCATCCATAATACTAACTGATATTATTCTGAGAAATATAAATTTCTTTTTAAATGTATGCTGACATTATTACGGTTACCTAATAGATAAAACCAAACTGTTTTCAATTTTAAGTGAGGTAGGGCATAACGGGTTTCCCGCTCGAATTTGGAGCTGCCGGACTGGGGCGGGACCTCCACCTTATAGAAGTCCGTAGCCAAATAACACAATATAACTCTCGGACACAGAGTGGCAACGCGCAAATGATACTTCGGCACGTATACTATTGTATACTAATCTACGGTATCGTGAGCGTAAATAGGCTACGGTAACCGTTTCCCATCAGGTGGGCCGTATGCTCGTTTGCCACTATTGTTGTATAAAAAAAAAACTAAAAAAAAAACATTGAACTATCCAATATAACAAGCACTAATGGACAGATTTTATTCGATTCTCCCCGTTGGGAATGAAAACATAAGTTAGGTTTATGATATAAGCCCGGGTGTGAGAATATGTGGCCGAAGAAGGGCGACGAGCTCACCATCTGTTACGCTGCGACTTCAAATTCATTTTCAGTG
>JACCPG010006746.1:0-62678 GCA_016069955.1 Drepana arcuata | reverse complement strand
TTTTTTTTTCATTCATAACTGGAAACAACGAAGTTAAGCTTATGATATGTTAACAGGGGTTCGTTAAAATGATGTAGTTGTGGTGGCCGGAGTCTCCCACGGCGTTGCTCCTCTATTATTGACCATAAATCAAAAAGTTAACAACCTACTTAAAAGGCAGGGGCGGGTTGGTTTTTGTTCGTGGGTCAAAGCGGCCGACGACGGCGCGGCTGCGGGGACTCCGCCTCGGCCCGCGAGCTTTCCGTTTGTTTGTTTTAACCTACCAATACTACCTTCGATTTTTTCTTTCCACTTGCTATTTCATCACGATTCTCAACTTATCAATGAATATAAGCTAGTTCTAATTTTTATTATTTATTAGTTTTGGCATTTTTATAGTTAAATCTTAGGTAGATACTTATTAAAATTCATATTGTGTTTTGAACACCGTGCCTCTTTATTAGGTATGTATGCGATAGATAGCTGAGAAATTAAAATAAGTAGCTTGTGATGTACGCGCGTCACGTGTTGGGAATTTATAACGTAAATTTTATGGCCATAAACGCTCAAAGTAGAAATTCTGTAAATACCTAGTTCTAAGCAAACTTGGAGTATTTAAAATTCCGGATTAGTACAACTAGAAATGGATCTGTTGGTCACACGGAATTTTTATATTTTAAGCCGAATTTTTGTTGAATTACTCATTCGAAGGAAAGCGTTTTATCAAAAGCGATATTCATAAGTTCACAAATATATATTTTTCAAATAATAGGTATTAACAACTCGCACACAAATTGATCTAGTTTCAAACCAAGAAAAGCCACAGACAGTTATGTACATACTCATAAGAAGAGATATATTATATGTATTTGTAAAGATATAGGAAATCCAAGACCGAGGTTCAAATATTCGCATTCGTGACACAAATATCTAGGTTCTGTATACTAGACCTGATGTCCGTCTTTGAATTAAGGACTTACCGATTATACAGATTACGGAAACAGGATAGAAATGATCCTGAGGTTTATAACAAATATTCTTAATAAGCTTAATAACTATAAATTCCAACTGTGTACTTTTAATTCTGTCTATTCATGGTTCTTGTCGCTGTGTGCTGCGGCCATGGCGGTTGAGTTTATTTATACTTAACTAATATTTCAACAAAGAATATTAACGTTCATATGAACGACGCGGACTAACGATGAATACTTAATTGTTTGCCCACAAAAGGACAGCCTACTTTGTGTGGCCGTCTCTAGTTTTACGACAGACACTTGACTGTTTTCATTGTCACAATTATATGCAACGACGCGACGAGGCAGTCCGCATCTGGCATCGCGCACAGAATTGTGTGTCCGTGACTATTCAATGCAATCTATTCAAATACACTTTAAAGTGTAGAGAGACGCATCAGAGTTCTTTCTACTCGCTTAATCATCACAAAAAGGACTGACTAAACCACCTGCGCCAGAGTCTGTAGAATAAAAAAAATTACCGACGAATATACATACATTATTTGAAATTTTAATTTTAAATTCAAGAGCACTCGAATCCGCCGAGCTTGTATGAAGAGATTGATGAATGTGGATTAAGCGAAAGAGGTTTGTAAGTCTTTAGAGAACTGCCACTTTGCTTTATCTGCCAGCCCTATGAGGGATTCGGTATGATGATATGTATGTATCCAATATCCTTTATCTCCAGCAGTAGCTCCTGGTAAAGTCATATTTTTTCTTAATGAAGGAAATTCTATCTACTGGTACTATTTGATATATTATACTGAGATAAAGAAAATATTTGACATCACCATTTAAAAAAAAACGCGTTTTCGGTCCGTGCTTTTCTAAGATGCATCAGATCGATTTAAACTCATCACTCGTTTATCATTTTAATGTTAGTATAAATCCCTAGCATCTAATGTTAAGTGGTTAAATATTAGGAGCAACCACCTCTTGACAATTATAGTTAATTGCCCCCGTAGCACCTAGGAGCAATAAAATCAGCTGTACTTGCAATAAATTCACTGGGACTAACTAAACTAAATGGGTACTCATCATGGGTTTGGACTAAAAAAATGCAAATCTATGATGTCTAGGTGCTTGTTGTAGGGACGTTGACGTGACGTAGGGAAGAAGTGGCGGCCTCCAGGTGGTCTGGCGGCCGTCGGCGGTGGGCCGCCGTGTGCGGGCGCGATCCCTCATTCATTAGTCTCTGATTGATTCATCGACCACTCGCACTAATATATGGTCCCTGCGCTTTGTCTCACCGCGCCGCATGCCGTCTACGCTTTCATACCTTTTTGGCGAAACAATGCTCCCAATTTTGTAAAGAATATACTTTTTAATGCTCGGTAAAGAAACAAGCATTCTGTTCTAGATTTTTTCACGGTTTAAATAATTAGGTATCATTATAATAAATAATTAGTAGTTTTATTAAAATTTTATACATTCTTACTGAATCATCTTTAAACAAAAAAAAATTAAACGAAATCCTATTATTCTACACGTATCGTTGATTTGCCTACGAGAATGAATGACATGTCTATGTATCTATTTATTCCTATATGTAATCCTATAAAATCTTCGTTACATGATAACTTGCCTAACGATAAGTAGTGCAACCTGTATGGGAACGCATGGGTATTGACAACCACCAGTACTTATAGGAGTGCAGGAGAAATTATGTGCCTTTGATAGGCTATAAGGAAGACGTGGATAATTACCTAGATGTCTGTAAAATTTTCAGATTGCGTGATCAACGGGCAGCGGGTGGGCGAAGGGCGTGACGTCCGGATCCCTGAAGAGCCGTGCCTGTCATGCCGCTGCGTGCGCGGCGCCCTGTCGTGTGCCAAGCGCGCCTGCCCGGTGCTACCCTGCCCGCGAGCGCAGCAGAGGACTCCGCCTGGAGAATGCTGCCCGCGATGTACACACCCAACTGCTGACAAAATTCTACCGAGTATGAACGTTTTTCAATATAATATCAAAATCCTCCAAAAGAGATACCCGCACGCTTAATACATTTTTTATATAATTTTTCAAGAATTAAATTTTTTCCCACTTGGGGTAGGCAAAGGTGGGGTAGCAGGCACCGTGTTTTTGCCAAATATATATTTAGGTGCCAATAGGATAGTTAACGAGTCCATACGTAAATCTTGGAAGTTCTTCTCAAACGTATGATGCTTTCTTCTCGAATGTTTTCCATCACCAGTATTGTAGATATGTGATATACTCCAGTATTTCGAACTAGCAATCTTTTCGTTGTTTACGTTTTACTCGAACCACTCGGCTACCACGGCTGTTACCCATATCTGTTTTGTTATTAGTTTCAGGTAGCATACCACTAAAGCCGTGTATAATTGGCAAGGAGTACCACGCACATTTAAGCGCATTCAGAGTAGATCCTTGCACGGATTGCTCGTGCTTGAATGGCACCGCGGTGTGTACGCGCCACACTTGCCCCGTGCTGACTTGTGGAGCGCGCGCACTCCCGCCTGCCGCGGACAAGTGCTGTCCGGAGTGCCCGCAAGTCGAAGAAGCCAAAGCAGCTTGTGTCATTGGAAGAAAAACGTACCAGGTATTTAACGCTCGGATACTGCGGATTATAACTACTTGGTTAAGTGTGTTGTTAAGGCTCGTGTAAAAAATTCCAGACTCAGAAGTCTTGCCTATACCTGAGCCTGAGTATGGAATAAATGAAACTACCACGGGATAATTAGCAACACATGTATTCTACTATTGTTACTAAATCACGTAACGGCTGAACGGAATTGGAAATTTTTTACAAAGAAATTATTTGCTGTATTTCCACATAGGATTGGACGCTAGTGCTACATATATATTTGTATTGTTCCCTCCTCGTGAATGATTTACGGAGTTTGTCACACATGCTAATGCCCCAAGTAATGACAATATATTGCCATTTGACGATAGGATATAAAATATATATATATATGTGGGGATGGTAGCCGAAAAACATACAAATAAACAATTAGAACTGTATTAAACTTATCGTACAAAATAGTACATGGATAGCGCTGTTACTCGCTTCTAACGACTGACATTTCTTTTTCTTAATAAAGGTTAGCAGTGTCTTTCAAATTAACCTATTATTCCCACACGGCCATCCTGTTCATTCATCGGTCTCGGATGAATGTGTGGAATCTTCAACGACATCAAAATACACTCGACGCAGTTATCTATTACTGCCTTAATTTTCTCTTTTATGTGGTCGATATAATATTCTCTTAGTATAAGTTCCTCTGTCTTTATTACTCCGAAATGTCCTTTCTCATGGTTCTTTCGTATAATCTCAGTTTGCATCTTCTTTGGTACCACAATTAGTTTAATTCCGTCCTTTACTTTACATACAATTCCGTTTTCAATTACGTAGTCTTCATAAGGTTCAGTATCTAATAATTTCTTTACCAGTTTTATTTTCAGATCTTCGTCTTGGGCTCTTCTTATTTGTGATGCAATTTCGGTCGGTACATAAACATTTTTCATAGGATATCTACTTCGTATGCCTATAGCTACGTCGGCATGTTTCATCCTTGTTCCAGGTCGGTGTTCTATAGTATAATCGTATTCTTCGAGCAGCAATGCCCAACGAGCAACTCTCGGAGGTAAGTCCTTCTTTTTCATCGTCATCGTTAATGCAGAACAATCAGTTACAATTTTAAATCGTATGCCTAGCAGGTACACTCTGAATTGAGACGTGAAGAATCGTGCATGTTTCAGGCGATCGATTAGGTCTTCGATGAGTGGCAACGGAAATCTTTCTTTGATTATTTGTTTACTGAGTCGCCTATAATCAATACACAACCGATAAAGTCCGTTTTTCTTCTTTGCCAGGACAACTGGACTTGCAAAGTCTGATTTACTCGTTGTGATTATACCGGCGTTAATCCATTCTGAAATTTGTGTATTGACCACATCAAGCTCCAACGGCGAAAGACGTCTTGGGTTTTGGTGAATTGGAGTTTCATCGTTAAGGATAATCTTTAGCTCAACATTGGATTCCTTTTGAGGAATTACAGGATTGTAGTCTTGAATAATCGTCTTAATTTCGTCTTTACATCCTATCTGCGCAACATCGAATGAATGCTCCTTAAAATCTTCTAGTGCAGTTAAATGCATTACTCTTCTGGCCGAAATACCTTCAGGTGAGAAAGTAATTTCAACATCATATAGAATTGGGTTACCAAGTATGACATTAACCGGTATCACCTCGTCTTCCACAACATGTATCATTGCGTCGAAATAGCAGTCATCGATCTGGATATTCGCCAAGAATAATCCTTTGTATATCTCATGATCAGCAATGCCTTTCAGGCACAGCACCGATTCTTGGTTGTAATTCTTGCAGTTGACTTTATCAACATATGATTCCTTGACAAGATTTACATCGCTCCCTGTGTCAATTAAGGCTTTTATCGAGGCATTGTTGATGTGCACACCCTTATATGGTGTAACGCAGTGATCTTTGTCCGTTTCTTGTATCTTCAGCTGCTGTTTCTCTTCGTTTCGGCATTCAGTTGACTTGTGTCCAAAGTTGTTACATTTGAAACATTTTACACCTCTTGTGCAGTCTTTAGAAAAGTGATCAGTACTACCGCAGTTGTAGCAGCGTATCTTTGACTTCGGTCGGTATTCTTTGGAAGTACCAGGTGATGAAGAAGGCTTTGGGTTAGAATTGTGTGTCTTCGTATCAATCTTCTTTCTTATTTCACAGTATAATTCTAACTTTTTCCTGAACTCTTTCATACCGCTTGCTCCATATAGAATTGATTTATTTGATTCCGTGTCACGTATGCCGCCTATCACATATTCCATCAATGCTTCATCTTCGATAGATCCAAGTAGGGCTATCTCCTTCATATGTAAAAAGTATTGCTGGTATGTCTCGTTAGTCTTCATCTTCCGTGACGCAAGTCGTTTGTGTAGTGCAGCACTGTTCAGCCTGGAACCGAATTCTTCCCTGAGTTCTTTTTTCAAAATGCCCCATTTTGTAACACCCTTTAGTGTTCGCAGGAACAAACGAGCAGTTCCGCTTAAAAGCCGTTTTGCATAAATGAGCTTCTCCAAATCACTCCATTTCATCAATGATGCGATATCTTCAAATTCTGTTATCCATGTTTCAATATCATAGGCGTCGTCACCACTAAAAGCAGTCATAGATTTTTCTAAATCAGTAAATGAAATACGCGGGGTTGCACTAGCATGTTCCTCTTCCGAAGAGTCCGATTCTTGTCCTTGCTCCGATTTGGTTTCTCCGTCTTTCTTCTTAGGTGGCATATTTACTTTTACAAATATCTCAGGCAGGCAGTCTTTAACGTCTTGATAATCTTAGAAAATCGTCTTATTTTCCAGATCAATTCTTTGTTCCGATAATATTTTTTAAAAGTATTTCCTTTAAAACATCTTTAACCTTTATAAATATTGCAAGATTTTGACATCTGCGCCATACATCAAACTTCATAGAAAATATCTGACTGACAACATCTGACGGGTGACAGCTTGACCGGCGATGACTATAGCGATAATATTTTCTCAAATTCACAAAAACAATCTTCTTACATCTTGCAATCTTCCGTCTTGAACTCGATGTTTTTCACCATCCCGGACGAGCCCCCATAATTTTGTGGGGATGGTAGCCGAAAAACATACAAATAAACAATTAGAACTGTATTAAACTTATCGTACAAAATAGTACATGGATAGCGCTGTTACTCGCTTCTAACGACTGACATTTCTTTTTCTTAATAAAGGTTAGCAGTGTCTTTCAAATTAACCTATTATTCCCACATATATATATATTATTTACTTCCTAATGCGAGTTCCTTTACATATTTCCAGGATGGAGAAACATGGCAATTGGATGCATGCAAATCTTGCGAGTGCCATGGGGGTGAGCCCAGGTGTGCCATGGAGAGGTGCCCCACGCCATCGTGTCGCTCTGACCAAACTCTTCAGCAACTCCCTGGCCAGTGCTGTCAAAAATGTGTGGATATCGATGGAATTTGCACAGTATTTGGAGACCCGCACTACAAGACTTTCGATGGAAAGTTTTATAGTTTTCAAGGATCATGCAAATACCAACTGGCGTCGGATTGCGTTAACGGCACATTTTCAATAAGGATATCGAATGATGCACGTAACACGTCACATTCCTCGTGGACACGAACAGCAACATTACGCATCGGTTCCACCAAAATTAATATGGGAAAGAAAATGCGCATAAAAGTTAACGGACGAAGGATAACTCTTCCGCACCGAGTGGACGGTGTCGCTGACATCAACCGGAGTAACGGCTCGGTACTTTTAAAAGCCGATATCGGATTGCAGATGCTCTGGGACGGTGATGGTTTTCTAGAAGTAACTGTGGCAAGTGTATTCAAAGGGAAACTGTGCGGTTTATGTGGTAACTTTAATTCCGTTGCTAGGGACGATATGAGAACTCGCGACGGAAGACTGTTAAACGACACATGGAGATTCGGGTCGTCGTGGCGAGTCGGCGGGACTCGAGCTTGTACGCGGCGCCAAAAGCGACCCGGCACGGGCGCCCCTTTCCGGCAGTCGAAGGCAAAGGCCCGAAGGCTGTGTCGCGGCTTCATTCGCTACAAAGAATTCACAGAGTGCACGACAAAAGTGAATCCTCACCACTATCAGGAGGCATGTGAGCTGGACGCGCGGAGCTGTGCAGGGGCGCGGTGCCATTGCGCGGCGTACCGGGCGTACGCGCGCGAGTGTGCGCGGCGTGGTGCAGGTCCGGCGGAGTGGGCGCGCACGGCGTGGTGTGAGGGTGCGCCGCCCGCCTGGCTTGCTCGCGCACGGCCTCCCCACGCCCGCGCCGCGCGCCCTCCGCCTGCGCTGCTCGACACCTTGAATCGAGGCACTGCGCCCAGACTCAACACCAGCCGCTCTAGGCCTCCCCCGCCTATATTGCACGTATAGATTACTTCTCTACTAGTCAAATCTGCCAGTGTGGCAATATGAGGTAACACATTTTTTTTTTACCATTAAATTATGAACTAGAATCAGCATTGCTATCCAGCGTGGCTGCTAGCTTTCTTCACGTTGCCGTGATAAATATTATTTGTTAGTAGTTGTTCAAAGTTCAAAGAAGGCTATGAACAAACATTGAATTACGCAGAATTAATCTGTCAAACTGGACCGACACGTTAATAGAAAATTTTCCTTAGGAGGACTCTTGATTACACTAATTTTACTTCGTATTTAGGATTTGCTGAAATAAAAGTTTTGTAAGCGCTCAGTCGCTAAATATTGTATGTTCCATTCTTGCCTGGCACATATATAGTTTTTTTATTTGAGGCAGTGAATTTACTTACCTATACCAGCAATAACAGCAAGCATCACACATGGCTTAGGGATAAGAAATGTAGGTATTTATATTATAATAACAGATTTCTCATTATTTGTTTCAGAGTATTATGGGAATATTTGCGAATGGACCGTACGTGGGTTGCTAAAGGAACGAAGATCTATCTACTCAACAGTATTCATAAAGTTATGTATTGGACAATATAGAGTAGTGTATAACTTAGGCCTGCGTAGCTCGCTATAGCTTCAATACAACAACCAAATTATTTCAGCATCACCACGCACCGCTTTATATTCGGACAGACATGGTTTTGCTACTGTACTGGTATGATACGTGCAAATCAAATACCGAGTATACATAGTAGATGTATGAAAACATTCAGCATTTCCTTCTGTTATGAGTGAAATGCAGCCATACTTATTTTATGTAAGAGAATAAATTAAATAATTTATTTCTTTATATTGCTTTCTATTAAATGTGATAATTAGCTTTGAATGCGACTTCAGGCTGGTGAGGGACGTTCAGTAAAACATAGTTCAAATTGAGATCTCATCCGTAGGTAGTTCTATACGAAATCATAGATAAATATAGCTATCCGAAGCCAAGAAGCTAATGACATTGTGAGAGACATGTATTTTAGTATGTGTATATAACATATATTATATACATATATATATATTGCGTAATGCATACACGTGTTTAACTATGTTTAACGAATAATCGTGTAAGTAAGTACTTAGGTGTAATGTTTTATTGGAGACTCGTTGTAAAGCTTAGTTGTTAAATATGTTACCAATGAATTTTATATTGACTTTGAATTATGTAAAATTATATGTTAAATTAGCTGGCCAAGTGTTACGTTGTTTGAATTAAAGGTTATATAACTTTTTGTGTTCGCTAAAATGTATGCCTCATTCGAATTTTGTTGTATCTTCATAGATGATAGTGGTCGTGCATGTGCGTCGGCTAGTGCCATTCAAAATCAACGAAATTGTGATAATGTCTTGTATTTTATGTAATCGACCTTTTTTAAATTGAATACCACCAAACAAGCGTGCCTCGGATCGTATGTTGAGCTATCGGTCTTAGATTAAACACGGTCAAAATAGATATATCAAACGCTTCGATCTGTCTATTTTGACATTAGATAATAGAACAAAGACAGTTTTTCTTTGTGTAGGTGGCTAATCTGCACGCCATTAAATGTATGATCGTATCGGTGTTACTGTCTAAGCGAATTCTTAGGTTATTACAAAAGTGCGCTGTGATTGGCGCCGTTGCTGTCATCTAATTAGAGCGTTGTAAGATTTAGAGACCTTTGTCGTACAGTGCTCAAGTTAAATGACGGCAATTATACTTGTCGAGCGGTTACACTGGGATACGTTATGAATTGTAATGACGTAATATACTTTCTATGATCTGAACATGGTGAACTCTGTACGTTGTAGCTGAAATGTTGAACCATAACTAGGTTCTATAAATCGCTGTTTTATGACGATTTTTTTTGAAATCCCCTCAGTCAAGTTTAGATACTCGTTTAGATACTATGGCACACTATAATTTCATTTCGTAGGAAACATTTTTACTCTTGGTAATCATTTTAATATTTTCATGAAATTTGAAGGCTGGAATTTCAGAAAAAAATCGATGAGCCCAATGGAAATTCTCAATTGACTAAATCCAATTTTAATATTTTATCTAAGCTACAAACGTCGAAAAATTTGGTCTTCTTAAATCTGAATTAGAAAACTTTTCTGCATCATAAATGCGGTATGAAGTCATGTATCTATAAGTGAATATGATTTAAACGATTTTAATTTATTAAGAATAATTTCCAAACTATGATTTACTACTTATTTTGTATTATTAAGCAGGGTCTACGTTTTATGTAGGCTTTCTAAGATATTTAAGAAGTTTACTGGGTTTAAGCCTACTTAAATAAATGTTATTTGTAATTTCTTTTATAGGCTGCTGCGACATGTTTAATAAGAGTTGAATACAATTTTATTTATATTATGTAAATCTCTTGAAGTCAGAGTATACTTGTTACAGTTTCGATAATGAGATATTGCCATTAATAAAATGAACTAAAAGTACAAGGGTTATAAAATGTGTCATATATATGTAATAAAATAAAGTCGTCCGCCATTGTAAATTATTTTGAAGTATAATTTGCATTTTATGCGGTAGTGTGAACTGCGAATTCTACCCGCGTAACTATTTAACGAACAAATTACGTAATAAATAATTATTATCCAGAAATAGCTACTGTGTTTTCTTCGTCTTATTTATGTTTGTTTTAGAAATATTTTCATTTAAAGCTAGACTGTCATCGCAAATAGCCCCATTACCAACGCTGGCCTAAAGCCAAATCTCGTGAAGTTTTATTTCATCAAAATGATATACCACGATTTTGTGACCGCTTTTAATACGGCCAAGTCATTATATTTATCTAGAACAGAAATCTTAAGAGACGACACGAATATTATTTTAAACATTAGTTATTCTTACAACACATGTTGCGCGACATACCTATTCCTATGCGAATAGCTGACTGGATTACAGTATGTAAAGTTACGAAACAACGCGAGACAGAAGGAAAGCTAGTTAAAGATGTGTAATAGAATAAAAGATTTATTAATATGTAAACATAAACATTATACGCAATCACACATCAATTAAACAGGAACAAAATGATATTTTGTACAATACATACGTTATAGTATATGTGTAAAGCACGATCTAAATGGTGCCCGCATTGCCTCTGATAATATAAATTCTGTCCAATGTTCCCATTACTCGAAGGGTTGAAGTACCGAAATGTTGTATAAAATACTTAAATTAAATCATAAATATAAAAAAGTAGGTTAATATTTATTCTCCCGTCATCATCTCCATGAACTCTGTAACAATACAAAAGGACACATTTATTTAACTTGCTCAAAAACCCATAGATTTTTACTATGGTGTCAGGAAAAGAACAAAAAAAGAATATTTTCTCACAATGCTCCCTTGATGGTAAACTGTGCTAATGTGCTTAAAGGCTTAGAAATCAATGGTGAATAAAGACACGGCTTGAACCTGCACAGACGTATTTGCCTGCATTTACTGTAATCATAACTACATATTTAGGTCCTTCTGGAGTAGAATTGTCTTGAATAGAATGATATATAATTTAAAAAAAAAGCATTTTGGGCATAAATTAAATAATTTCATTCCAATAATTCGGGTCTGAACATTAAATGTAGCTAATATAACATAAACGTTCTGAGTATTATTCACAGGCTTCACCACGTGCTGCATAATTCATACACTTATATCAGGCTTAGTCCCTCACAGAGGAGGCAGAGAGGGAGTAAAAGTCTTGAGATAACTGGATCTCAACACTTATAGACATCGTTCGCTTAATCCACATTTCACTTAAGAAGTAAGTCAGTATCGAGTTCCTATATAGTTCTTACATGTGGGGTACATGTTTCATAATTCAAAAGTATGATTATGGGTCACTAATGATGACGTCTATACAAGCATTCCTTTTGCATTGATTAATAATCGCAATACGTCATATTGCCGTGTAGAATGAATATTACCGTCGAAGTCAACGGTGCCGCTGCCATCAGTGTCGATCTCCTGGATAAGGCCGTCGAGCTCCTCGTCCGTCAGTTGCTCGTCAAGCTCGCGCAGAATTTCGCGCAGGCTCGAGGTGGGAATGTAACCGTTGCCTATAAATAATTTGTTTCAGCTAAGTATATGTCACCCAAATACAAATTATAATAATATATACTAGTTTCTTAATACGGTCCCTAAGGGGGTAGGTACTCAGACAGACTTAATCCTTTGCCAAAAAATATTTAAGATATGCATAAAATCAAATGCATAAAAATTATGTACAACTATCTCCCTGCAAAATTTCAACTAGATAAGCTCAGCAGTTTGTCAGTGAAACTTAATTTCCGAACCTACCTATCAATTTTAAGACCTATCCAGGTTTTATACTCCTAAATATATTGTACACTGAATAGGTTTTATTCAGGTTTTAAGCTTTATTGGTACGGAAATTTGAATACGATATACTTTTTTTTTCTATTTATTAAAGGAGTTTTGTCACACAGCGACTATGTCACTCCGTGAGGACACCTGGATATAAAAGTAATTAAAATCTACGCATATATAATTTTAATAAATATTTTATATCGTCAGAACTAGGGTTCGCCAGGATACTGTTACACAGACCCACATCCTGGCTACATCCAAACATAGTTCTTCTGACATCTTTGTTCTGGTCACATTCCATCAGGATGTGATATAAATCGTCACAGACGTTACATGTATTACAATTGGATGAGGGAACCTTTTTCGTCAGAAAAGCGAATTTATTCGATGGAATATGACCAGAACGCAGGCGGAGTGATGTGACAATAGTATTCCGGTCTGTGTGACTGTGATCGATCCATGAAGTGGTTGGTAATTGAGGCTGGATAGTTCAGTACCAAATACCTCTTTCTTTAGATCTCTCATCGAAGTACTCCTGCCATTTATTTTTGCAATTAATCTTGAGTATCCTATAGTAGTAATTAGGAAGTGGATCTACCACGAACGGAATGCCATCTGAAATTCCTTCCTTCGCTAAAATGTCAGCTCTTACTATGCCAATATATATTGAAGGCTAGCAGCTAGAATAATGTTTCGTATAGGTATAAACCATGTACAAATACAATGTCCTTAGTTAATGTTCCTTTAATTACATATTCAACCATGTGCAACGATTTTGGAGAATATAACTAAGGATCTGGACTAGTTTTCTAGAGACGTGAAATGCCTTACCTTCCTTGTCGTATAATCTGAAAGCTTCCCTCAGTTCTTTCTGCATGGCCTCGGCGTCTTCCTCAACGATGAACTTGGCGGCTAGGGTCACGAATTCGGGGAACTCTAAACGACCGGACTCTGAAAGAATTGAAGTTGAATGACAAATGAATAACGATAGAGCTAGTACGTTCGGGACATCGGGAATTATAAAAAATACGGAGATGCAAGAATAATAAAAAAATAGGTATATCTTTTCAGTTCGAAATCAATTATTTCTTACATACAATCATGTTATCACATCAAGTCCTTCACTTAATAAGATGAGGGAGATAAGAGTTCACTCCAAACTAAGTAATGTTTTGATCTACTGTTGCTTTTAAGCAATTCGCTCTTACCTATTTCTTAACTGTAAGTGTATGTAAGTATAAAAATACACTCACTATCGGCGTCGACTTCCTCGATGAGCTCTTCAAGGATCTTCTTATTGAAGGGCTGCCCCATCATCCTGAGGATATCTGCGACAAAGTCGCACGGGATGCTGCCCGAGCGGTTGTGGTCGAAGCCATCGAACGCCTTACGCAAGACTAGAACAAAAGACACTTGTCGTTAAAATCTGCTTGAGACCATTACGTAATCACAGTAAACAGAAAAGACGTTCGCACCCTCAATATTAAGTGTGGTCATGGCACTTAAGTGGATGATAAGATGGACTTGTTCTTAAATAGCTCAGGTTTTGGGCAAAATGCAATTTGGGAGAGGAGTTTGTGCAGTGCTGCACTCGCAATAAAAACGGTTATACTGATCGTCCACCGGGCTAGGCCGGGATTAGGGCAGAGGTTCAATGCACCGAGATGTAGTGCGAATAAGTTGTGCAACGAGCTATTTCTAGGAGCAGCGTGGCGCAGCATCGGACGCGTGGTGCATCGCTCGTATGTAGGACGATCATTAATTACCAAAACTACGGAAATATTTTTGTTCAGTTCCCCGGTTGTATTCATTCAGTGTCTGGTTAATATAAATTCTCAACATTCTAACTAATGGGAATAAAACGTGCCACCTACACTGAACTGCATTTCAAATACTCACGCAATGCAAGTAGGCAGATAAAATTGTGTAAATCTAGCTAACATCGCAATAAATCTGCATACCTTTCTGGCCACCGGCTCTTTCGCCTCAATTTTAGTATTTATTTTAATACCTACCAGCGATAACCGGCGTGTTCTATTGAAACTTATTTGAAGCTACACTCGAAGTCGAGGACGAAAAATTCTAGAACACTAACGTATTATTATTTTTTTAATTATCTTATAATATAACATAGATAGCAGACGTTCTCGCGACGCGGTGCAGCTGTTCAATGCTATTTTGGCAGGAAAAATGTTTTAAAACATGATTTTTATTTCTGCTGAAGCGACGACGCGATCTCGGCGTTGTTAATTTTTATCGTCAAGAGATCTTGGCAGTTGTTTCAAAGTTGAATTTTATTGCTGTATTTTTTAATCAAAATCTTAATTAATTAACTTTCATTCGTAGCAGCTTTATCGACAATGATATTTTTATAATATTTTTTCGGAGGTCTTTGAAAATCTTTTCTAATGTATGCAGATTTCCTCTCGGTGTTTATTTCGGCGCAAAACTCAAGATACTATAAAGTCAGAAAAAGTCGGGGTTCCTGCCTGGAATATTCATTATGCAGGTTATTTGAATCACCACGGCCCGAGATTTACAGTAAATTTCGCATAGTGGTTATACCATGAATGAGCACAGAGGCTAACTTTTATTTCGAAAAGTACGTTTCCGTGAGATGCAGATTCATTAAGTGTACCTGACAATTTAAATGAGGCTACCGCCTGCCTATAGATATGATGGCTTACAAAGATTACCTCGAAACTTCTATTTTGGTTTAAACACATTCAAATGATATAAGAATTTGTATCCCACGATGCTGGTACACCGTACCAACGAGAAGTTGATTTTCTTATATTACATGGGCCCCAAGCGTGAGTGCCAGCCCTATAAAATATATCGACACATAATAGTTACTCAAGTTATAATGAGATGGCGCTAGTAGTATGGCCATCTCACCCAAAGGCCGATCCTTTTCTAGGCAAACAAATCCTATACAATACTGGCTGTATCAGCAACTGAAAAATGTCTTATGTTCTTACATATCTGTTGGGGTAGATAAATATATAATCCAGAGATTCAAAAAAGGAATTTGTTATCGGAGAGACGTTATTACCGGCGGAGATAAAACCCATAACCAGAGTGTAGGGCTATTACCATGGTGGACACTTAGATATTTGCTTATCTTATGTATCTACCTTCCCAAATGCATGTGTAATAATACGTCTTTACCCTGGATTCACTAATTCGAGTATAGCGAATACTTCTTTTCAAATATGTTTATTACTTTAGACTGTACGATAATTCACAGGAACATCTTACCCACCACACCACATACTTTAATAACCAGTGAGATAAACAATTCTATAGCCTCACGCCTTCCCACAAGGGTCTCCGATAGGGTAAGCAGAGTTGTAAAAGTACCCACACACCCACTTTCCGCCAGAGATATATTTTAGGTACCAACGTGACAGATGGCTAGCCATCGCCATTACTCAAGAGCAAGTATACATACGCCTTAATAAACAATTCTACATACATACATATCATCCCTAACGGGGTAGGCAGAGAGTATAGAGCGCCAGTTCTCTCTAGACTTACATACCTCTTTCGCTTCGTCCACATTCATCAGTCTCTTCATACATGCTCGTCGGTTTCGAGTACTCTTAACGTTCCCGTCCTTCAGAGTCCGATCTATTTGATCCAGGTAGTTGGAACGTGGCCTTCCTCTGCCTCTTCTTGCACACACTTTTGCTTTGTATATCTGTTTCGTCAATCTTTCTTCACTCATCCTTTCTATGTGTCCAAACACCTTCTGGCTCCAATAAATCCTACTGACTGCCGACTACTGGGCGTCTATCGCTGAGCGACTTGAAACTTGAAATATTCGAAGACATTTAACGGTAAATAAGTTTTTATTATTATTATTATGGTATCCTCAAATAAATGCTCATGGAATGATTCATGGTTTAATATCAAACATTCAAATAATTATTGTAAGTGGCGTGCGAACCATATCAGTCAACTTGACTTGCGAGTTACTTCAAACCACTTGGCACGTATACAGGTTGATTGTTTAAAATCGCCATAAGATTGAGAAATTATAATGTAAAGGATATTTGTGCCTTATTTACGCCAAAATTACATAGTCGAATCTACTCAGTAATTTTTTTTTACAGTGAAGAAAAACTTCCTATGTGGGAAGACGTGAGGATATATTACATAATTTTTTTTTGTGTAAGTACTTCCATTCATATCATCACGTCTAGTTCATCACGGGGAAGCCGTGAAGAGAGGCTACAGCGCCAGTTGTTTCTAGGCTTAAAGCTTCGCTTTTATATTATTTAAATGTTAATATTTATTTATTACACAATTAAAAACTAACTGGGTGTGGGTATTACCTATACACCTCTGCCTACCCCTTCGGGGACCCTTTTGGGAAGGCGTGAGGATATATTATTATTATTTAAAAACTAACTCATTCGCGAGAATTAAGCGTCAAACTGAATAACTAAGAAGGTAGGCGCCAATCCGTTTGTAATTAACAATTTTCTCAAAATATTTGAAACGGTGAAAGCAATAATGTAGCCATCAATGAAGGCAGTCAATGACAATCTGTGTGAATTAAGGAATAGCTCATTTGAATACCAGTTCCACGGAACCCCAGGATTCGGATAATTCGGAACCGATCACAATAATTAATTAGGCTCTGATAATTCAAACAGCGCGCTGAAAAATAAATCAAACACTTGTTTGAAGTGCTACCAGCATTCAACACACACTGCTATTTAGCGTTTCCAATACTAAATATTTACCGATGGAAAAATAATGTTGCCGATTGAACACAAACTTGTAAATCACACAGCCAAAGGCTACCGTTCGTATCAATTGGTCATAGTTCGGATTTAGAACCGTGTATAATAACGGTTGTTTACTTCGTTATTCCGGAGTTGTTAGAAACTGGCTTCTCAACTCCCGATATTGGTTAAACAATGACGATAGCACACTGTATCTGATTACCACGGTACGTTGGCTTTAGTCCAACCATGCCAAGCCCGACCTCGAGTCCACCACTTCTACACCATACTACCATTTTTAATAGATACATATATAATAAACCGACGAGCATGTATGAAGAGACTGATGAATGTGAACGAAGCGAAAGAGGTATATAAGTCTAGAGAGAACTGGCGCTCTATAACCTCTGCCTACCCCGTTAGGGACTCAGCGTGATGATATGTATGTATGTAATAAAAATGTAGAGGATCGCTGTCGGTATATTGAAGATTTATGAGAAAAAATACAATTGGGACCTTTATCAGCGCAAATAGCATCCAAAACAATGATTGTTAGAATATTTGTCAGTTTATGGGTTTGTATGTGTGTTTGTGCACGCTCATCTCAGAAACGGCTTATCCGATTTAGATATGTTTTTCACAAATATTTTGTGGTAAGCTCCAGTTAACGTATAAACAACATAAAAACCAAAAGAAACCAATATATATTTCCAAAAAATGCTACCCAAAGTCACAGCTAGTTTGTAATAGATAAAAGTTTCTTTTTACACAAGCACTTATAATAATTGGAATCAATTATGAACAAACGCTTGTGACAGTACAACTGTACCTACATGACACGTTAAATGTTTTCATTACGCGCAACTAATGAGATCAGCCATATCTCTATTAACGATAATTACAAAGATTTAACAATAAACATTACATCCCTACGCCAAGCTTAGTATTAAAACCTACATTAATAAATTTAGTTTAATGGAACTTTTAACATAGCATGATAACAATCAATAGGGATAAAATATGAGTTTATTAACGAGCGGATTCGGATTAGTTTTATTGCAAGTCGTGTTCGGCTGAAATTTATTTCAAGATTATTTAAGTTCCAGTGGGAAAAGATCAAACGGAAAGCTTTTATTTTTCTTAATTACGACGTTGATGCGAGTCATTTCTGACATAAAATTAAATCGGCCGCTATAATATTTCGTACCGGAGAGAGAAACGTGCACAGGAAAATCTCGAAGACTACAGTTGCTTAAAGAAGTTTATAGCTTCTTTCCCTGTTTGCGTCATTACTCTTATTATGATAACGTTGACAGGAGAACCATTTACCTTCCTTTTGAAGATTCCCTTGGATTTTTCTCTCTCATTTGATTTCATTGTAAATCCCTAGCATATACGTCATAAAATCCATGTTGCGAATACGTATGACTCTGGAGAATCTCTAGTCGGAGATTCCGTATAAATCTGCACTTTTTATAACCCTAAGCTGGCGAACAACCCCCGGCTTGCTTGATGCAAAACCAGGGCTATAGCCCGCGCGTTGCCAACCCTGAAAATGGCTACTACCACAGCTTGTTTTCTAGACACCGAACGTACAATGTATATTAATTACTATTATATATTATGACTATTGTATATTATTATTATTACTTAACTTAAAAAAAGTTTATGTATGTTATTTTTCCTTGTTTCGTTTCTTTTTTGTATTGTTGCTGCTAACCCTCCTACTGAGGGATTCTAAATATAGTTAATACCGCACTACTAATTATTATGCATGTTGTGTTCACCTTTAAGTAATTGTACATTTACTTTACATCTAGGTCTATCTAATTGTTTATGTATGTATTAATGTAACAATTGTTGGTGATCCTAATAAATAAAAAAGAAAAAAAAAAGAAATTACTGCAGAGAAGTTAAAGTAGACTGCTGCAAAGTGAAGAGTGCAGTTCCGCATATCGGTTGTCTGTACCAATGTTTTATCACACTGCGCTTTACCGCGAGGTGAGGGGAGGTGTGCACAGTGAGGAATTCTGAGTAAAAGTGAGCATACATTTTAAGAAGTATACGAATTTGGAAAAACTACATTTGTTACTAAAACTATTCAGTTTGCCAGTATTTGTAAATTTGCCAGTAGGTAACTGCCACATTATCCGTTTATATTACCGTAGTCGAAGCAAAGTACAATTATACGTACATATTATCACTTCAAGACCCTCACGGGGTAGGCATAGAGAGGGTTAAATCATATAATTGATCAATGTTACAAAACCTTAAATCTATCTTACATCTATCGTATTTACGATCTAAGGGTTTTATTATGACGTGTTAATGAAATACCAATCATTAAGAGAGAGGTGTATATGACACCTTTAATTCTCCCTTTCCAGCTTTAAAATAATTATGGCAATAGCACGTCTTGGTACAGTCCCAGGTGTAATATTTAATGGCTAGTGGCCACTAACTAAACACAGTTCGTGTATTCTTCGATGGTAATGTGCCCACTGAACAAATAATGCCAAAAACTTGGTTTGCCTTCGCGATGTGCCAACATCACGCACTTACCTACGCGTTTCTAAATTGTGTATTATTAATATTTTTGTCATGCACCACGCCCTCTGTAGCCGCTTCGAGTTCAAACGCTATTTCTGAACGCCTAATTAAACCCACACGCGAATTTTTAAAAGAATTAATTTATTATACGGGGCTCGCGTCTGTTTTTATCAATTCCCCTCCATTGTACGCTTGGCTCCGTTCCAAAACTGAGCTTGCGTTTTTTTCTCCTCGTTTATGTAAACATTACTGTATACATTATTTATGCTGTCAAAAATGTTATAGTTTAATGTTACATTCATATTTTGTATAATTATGTTCTTAATAATAGCTTGGTAAGGGTCAGTAGAGGCAATACTCACCGGCAATTTGTTCTGGAGGAAGCTCATCGGCCTGCAACAAACCATTATCGTATTAATTAGGTAGAACATATTATTATACACACATAACATCACGCCGAGTCCCTAACTGGGTAGGCAGAGAGAATAGAACGCCATTTCTCTCTAGACTTGCATACCTCTTTATCAGTCTCTTAATATATTCTCGCCGGTTTCGAGTATACATTTATTAAATACTATAAAAACAACTAAAGACAAAGCTCCGGATCAATTCTTGAGCGAAATTATTTGGAACACCTCTGAAGCATAACGTGGAGTCAACATACATCTTATTTGTTCCTAATTAAGGCATTCCGATTGTGAGAAAATATGTAGTAGATATAACTAATGGACTATACTTTAAGATACTTGTAAATTACATATTGGTCGCATCTGTTTCCACTGTCAAATACCGTCAGGTTGAATCTGGTATTTTATGAGGACCATCATATTAGATTACAGTATAAACTACATCAACACATTCTACTGGCAAAGATTCAATGAATATAATCATAAAGTGATTGGGCCTATTTATTTTACGGTCACAATAAATCTAGAGTTAAATTCAATCAAATTCGAATAATTGAATATTCATTTCAAATGTACGGCCTCAAGAGAGTATCTATATCATTTGTATGGTCATATATTAGCGATAAATAACGATATCATAGCTAATAGCTGTAATATTAGGTGATCATTCTAATATTTATACATAAATAGGCTTTGTAGAAATACCGACATTAACATAGTTATAATCCAATAAAAAAGTTATAGGAACGTTTTAGATTTCAAATGGTTTAAAGTTTCCTAAGCGAATACTTCAGAAGCTTTATGGCAAAAAATTGTAATCACTTTAGTTTACGCACACCTTAAGAATAGTTTTTTTTTACGAATATGTATCATTAAACAGACTTGAACACGCACCTATAATTACGCATGATGAAGATGGATGCGAGGTTGTAGAGGCCTGTTTCCCGCAGGAGTACGTTACTAAGACATAATAAATTTATTTTATGTGCAATTGAAACTGAAATAGACTCATTGGTGTTGCGCACGCGGCCAAACAGTATATGCTCGGAGCTCAGGCGTCATAAGTTCATTTCATAACAAACTTTATAGTGTTTTAAAGAAAATTACTTCTACACATTCTCGAACAGAATTCTTCCAATTCGTTGCTAACCTGGATCTGGTGTCAAGTTTGATTTAGATAAATATCAACCGTTTTTCTCAGCGCTCAATGTACAGTGAAGTTATTTGTATGTTACGCTAGATATTGTTTCATAAATCCGTAAACAAATTATTGGAGGCATTAATGAAACCAAAAATACATTTATAAAGCATCAAGTTTTAATGTAAGATATTTAAAGATATGTTTATTTAAGATTTTGGCAAGTGATTAAGAGTAACAAAATGTTAATGGACTCTCGTAAAATAGCACCGTAAATTGCTGGCACAGATGTATTTGCGTAAACGACAAAAATTATGAAGAGACTGATGAATGTGGATGAATCTAAAGAGAACTGACGCTCTACTGTCTATCCAATAACGTGAATATGATGTTTGTATTCCCATATGCAACGAAAAACTGGAGAGAGAGAAATCCAGCAGTGGACCGACTGGGTGTGGGTACTACCTACACACCTCTGCCTGCCCCTTCGAGAACCCTTGTGTTATATGTTAACGACAGAAATTAGCATATCTAAACATACCCTCAATTTACTAAGGTTGAGAGTTAATTAGGCACCCTGTTAGAAAACATGCCTGTAGCAGATTCGCTGACAAATTTTAGGATCGCGTTGCAATGGAACTAAGAGTTCAAATCTCACTTATATTCACTCTCAAGATCAGACATTACACTATCTAGAGTGCTCATCATAATATGCAGTAAGGTATGCCACTTGTGCTAGATTTAAAACAGCGATCAAGTGCAACGAGAAAACTAGAGATACCTAATAGTCCTCGTGGCTGTGTGCTTTACCTAATTAGTAGCCTGACGTAGATGGAATTCGTAGAAATAGTAACGTTCGGGAGGGACGCAACAGAACGCCACCTGTCACGTAGGCACCTAAATACGTATCCGACAAAATGGGGATGTTATTCCACCACAGCCCCTTCTCTACCAAGACCTAGGTATAGATACATTATAATTATATTTCCCAAATAATTGCTTACATGATACCATTAATATAGGAGTTGTTACAGTAATCGTTATTCGCAATATTTTAAGAAAGTTATACGTCAAAGAAAATACGGTTAAGTTAATGTCCGAGAATGTGAATCCACAGTACAAAACACATATGTATACTCCTGGCTAGATGTATATTTTGTGCTTAGGGGGCTTTATACTTCTCACGCTACAGTGTAAGGCTAATTAATGCCATCTAGAACTGATCATAAGACCTTATTTCCGCTTAAGTATTCGTGCATAGGTTTAGACCTGAGCTAATTAGTGATGGAACACTCAAACTGCTTCCACTCATATCGTTAATTTATTTAAATTGATTTCCTTTTTGACTGCTGCTCGATATAAGATATATGTTTGGAAGTAGTACTCTATTATAAAAAAGTCGGGTGATATGATCGACCGTTACAACTTCTGTCAGTAAACAGTAGTAATCTCATAACAATGACATTACGAGTGCAGTGACAGCAACTGTTACCAGTCACCCCATGTCCAAGCCAACCTGTTTCTCAACGCCCCAAATATTTTAGTCCAGTTTTTATTTTGTTCCTTCAAAGGACTCGATATTAATCACATATTTAATAAGTAAAAATTATAACAGCTTTGTTAATATGTCTAATATTTGTCAGTATCTCATAAACCTACCCAATCTTCTGTGTCCAGAACCATGTTGGATGTCACTTGTTAACACTCTGAGACGCACAACACGACTGGCCGCAAGTTTGGTGATTCCAGCGTTCAGGGTTATTTCTGCTGCCCCACGAGTTATTCTGGCCTTTCTCATACTTTCATATATAACGGGCTGCGCGGGGTTTGCGGGGGTCGGCGGGAATCGGCGGCCCCTTGCGCAGGGTCCTCCCGGCTTCCTGCGCTCGCGTCGACCAATAGCGCGAGCCTCAAACGGCAGGATGCTAAAGTATTTTTAGGCTGAAACGTGGTTATGAAAAACGTAAACAAGCGGTGCGTCCGGTGGCGGCGGCGTGAAGCGCGCCGCCCGCCGTTGCAACCTCGCCGCGCCGCCCGCCCGTGCTCGCTGTATAGCGATGCGCGTGTGACCTCAGTTTCTTGCAATTACATTTCAACACTTTTCCAACTGTTTATAATATGTTTATGAAGTAAGTAACCTGCAATAATATCCCTTTGATGTGTTTATGGTTTACGCCCTCTTTACAAAGTTGGTAGCTGTCGTTGAATGTGCATTCTACTATGGGATCACTTCGTCCTTGTTTAACAAGCTTCGGTTTTTAATAGATTGGGAATATTTTAATCGGAGTTATTGAGTTGAATATCCGACAGAAATTTGTTCATCATACATTTTTATTATAATAGCCTTGATTCTTACCAACACACATGTAATTTATCTACTTTTATTTTTGGTTATTTAAGTCTTCTTGTAGTAAAAAATATTAAAAAGGAAATGATGCGTCAATCTATCATCAAATCAAATGGTGCATGCCGTTGTAAGCGTCGGAATTTGGCACAAGTCGAGTGACAAAATAATAACGTCCGAGTAACCCCTGCTCTCGTTATTCTGTTGTTGATAAACAATATCAAAATCAGTTATGAAGATCTCTTGATATTTTTTTTTATTTATAATAGGTACCTACCTACCGTTATTTATATCACACAGCTGACTTCAAATTTGTATCACTAAACATTGAAATAAAAATGAAGGCATATTTTTTGTAGATGTAGCATATTTTTTGTTAAAATTAGTTAGTAATAAGTGTTGCCTGAAACAGTATATGTACAATCAAATAAGCTTATGTATTTATTATTTTATATATTATTACTTATGGACACTGTACCGAAACTCGCCTTCAATTTACTCTACAATGTTAAGTACATTAACACTAGAATAAACTAAAGGCAGTAGGTACATGATTAATGAAAGAAAATCTGTAAAATTATATACAGAGAAATTCTGGTTACCCAGGTGACCTATATGGGTTATATGCTATGAAGGTTATTTTCAAAAGCGGCATAAAAACTATTTGTTCTTTAACTCCGTGGTCACTATGAAAATGAATTCAGAAAAAAAAGTAACATTTTCCTGTCACTCACATGAATACAGATAGACAGATACGCGAACTAAACGGTATATGTTACATGCGTAGGTACTCGTACTATTTCTAGATACGTCCACTAACAATAAATCCTGTCATAATTTATTCACATAATAAATATATTAACGAACATATTATATGCACTCGTACACTCCGGTTATACTGAGTCATTTTATAACTTGTGATATATGCGATCGTGTTATCTCATCTTCAAATAATATTATGTATGACTCATCAAAACTTTCAGTCAGATATGTAATAAATTGGAATATAACTAAAAATGTAGGTATATATATATAGGTATATTAATTATTAGATTTATCACACAACGAGCTTGGGCCAAGATATTTCCTTCGTCGGAGAAGGATCTTGAAAATATATTTAAGACGAAAAAAGGGTAAACAGCTGGGTGTGTAGATACGTATTATCGTACCTACTTGAGAAACGGTGACGGACATCTGTCAAATTGGCACCGATCTCCGGTTAAAAGAATCACGAATACCATTACGAACCCCTTTAGGAACCTCATCACTATGCATGCATATAATATGCATATAATATATAACGCCAAATAACACAATTTTATGTGTTGTGTTCCTACGCGGTGAATAAGGTTTCCAGTAATGAGCTACTTGGGGAGGGGCAGGATTGTTATATTGTGCTGGCAGGAGAGGGATTAGTCCCATTATGCTACGAACACAGTATAACTCCGAACACAGAGTGGCAACGCGCAAATGATACTTCGGTAATGTAAGCGTAAATAGGCTGCGGTAACCGTTTTCCATCGGGTGGGCCGTATGATTGTTTGCCACTCTTATTTCATGCAAAAAAAAACTTATAATTAGCTGCAGGTAAATTAATTATGTATTTTATTTAACGTCATATTTTATGAAACTATATTAGATTAGATTAGGTGACTGTGATATGAATAAAACACGCAGGATCAAGCTCCAGAATGTACCAATAAATTCAGTCGGAGCTTTATTACCTACAGTGATTTGTCACACTGCGAGCTTTGCTGTGATGGAAGACATCGTAAGGTAGAGGAAAAATGTAGAGACGGATGTGAAGTCGTGCTTGCGTGACATTGGCTATCTGTTACTTATATGTATATTGTTGTCAAAACTTGTAAGTGTTACTATACTTATATGTATATTGTTGTGAAAACTAAGTACACCCCTGGCATACGACTCTTGCGGGAAGGCGTGAAGGTGAATGGTATTATTTCATTCAATAATAATTGACCTTCTGGATTATTTCACGTGTATTTCAGATGTTTGCAAACTATGTCAAGGCACAATTTGACGTCATTACTAATAATCACACGCTCATCATTAGCCGCAGGTGACTGCAGTTAGCTGAGAGAAATTGTCAATCAATGAAAAATACGTATAACTTATATTAATCTATGGTCTGAGTGTGACAGACTGGCCATGTCAACTGGGCACAGATGTTGGTGTTATTAGATACCCATTCGGGGACCAGTAGCTAACAAAGAGAGCTGATACAAGATGATTGCGAAAACATATTATTATTTATTGATCAGTAACAGTTAAATGAAGAGAAAACAAATTATTGTTATATATTACTAAATATACGCATTGATTATTATAAACTCTTTACCTATGTAATTTATTGATGAGTTTTTATAACCAGCATTTTCACATTTAATTATCTGTGCATTGGCGCGCAATTCGAAGTCCAAATAAATTTTATGCGAAAGCCGGTATTTTCATTCCATTAGTCTTGTTATTGTGAAATTGTGGTAGTTATTGGCGCCATAGATGCACAAAAAATGTGTATAATTTTCGAATATGAGTTCCTACGTGGAAATACCGCTGCGCAAACAACTGCTAGCATAAACAAGGTCCATTATTGGTTCAATCGTTTTAAATCTGGAATTTTAAGTTGAAGAACGAGCCTCGCGGTCGACCGATAACCATTGTTATCAATCATGAATTGAATGCGATAGTGGAAGCGGATCCATTAGCAAAGCTACAAAAGTTACATACGACTGGCTGAAGCTCACCCACAATTTTTTTATATTTAAAAAAAATACATACATATCTCCAATTTCTATAGGTAAAGATCTAATACTTGATAGAGAACTAAGTTTTTTAGCACCGCTATGAGGGTATCAAAAGAGTCGAAGAAATAAGAATTCTGCTGGAAACAGTCGAGAATAGAAGAGGAAATATGATAGGCCACCTTATACGACATGATAGCTTCTTTAGAAACATCTTAAAAGGAAAGGTAGAGGGGAAGAGAGGAAGAGGAAGACCAAGATTAACATACATGAAAGAAAAAATGTCTCTCATGACATATAAGGAGGTCAAGGAGGTTGCGCTAGACAGAAGCGAATGGAGGGAACTGCATCAGAGGCGCCGACAAGAGCCCAGCTCTGTGATGATGATGAGGGTATCATTATTTACAACACAATTAACATAAAAAATGTTCTGTTTATATTATATATCTAGATATCTTGTCAAATCTTTGACTAGACGTTTGTCTAGTCAAAAATTTTGAACATAGCAGTGGTGTAATAATTATGTTCTATAAACGAATGGGCATCATTATTTACAACACAGTTAACACAAAAAATGTTCTGTTTATATTATATATCTAGATATCTTGTCAAATTTTTGACTAGACAAACATACAATTGAACATAGCAGTGGTGTAATAATTAAGTTCTATAAACGAATGGGCGGCAGCCAATATAAATAAAGTACGGACTATAAATCAAGTGCATTTTTATGAGCACTGGAAACTCGACACAGGTTATTTCGGGCAACAGTTATGAAGTCAGCAGTCCGTAAAACAATCTGGATTCAGGCCGGCCATAAAGTAACTGCGTTTCCAAAATTATCACAAACATTTTTGCCACATAAAGTGCAACTATACTTACGAACTCCTTGTACCGTCGAAATATTAAGATTTTAAGCACGTAGGTACAATATACTAGCTGTATTACGCGGTGTTACTCGCGGTTAAAGAAAAAGACTATGATTTCATAGAAACAGATATTTTTTCTAAATCAGTAGGTAATAATTATAATATAATAATAATAATATATCCTCACGCCTTCCCATAAGGGTCCCCGAAGGGGTAGGCAGAGGTGTACAGGTAATACCCACACACCCACTTTCCGCCAGAGGTATATTAGGTGCCAACGTGACAGATGGCGAATCCATCGCCGTTACTCAAGCACGACTATACATACGCCTTTGAATTTCTTCTCAGACGTATACAGGTTTCCTCTCGATATTTTCCTTAACCGTAAAGCTCGTGGTGTGACTAATCATTGTACTTAAGTTCAGAAAAACTCATTGTACAGTCGGGATTCGAACTTGTAATAATTATAATACATGATAAATACATATTTTATTTCATGCAACATTATTTATGAATCTAGTACAAAACGCTAAAACGGCGATGGACTCGCCATCTGTCACGTTGGCACCTAATATACCTCTGGCGGAAAGTGGGTGTGTGGGTATTACCTATACACCTCTGCCTACCCCTTCGTGGACCCTTGTGGGAAGGCGTGAGGATATATTATAGTACAAAACACTACGGGTGTGGCACTTGTCTGCAGAAGCGACGGAAGACCAGGTTGTGCCAGGTGTACTCATGAAGAGGAGCAGGTAGGTAGAGGTAGGAAGGTAGTCTTATGGCCTTACGCATATTGAGATACAATAAACAGAGGTGTAAGTACGTCAACAAATATGCTGTGAATAGCGTTGCAGCGGAGGCATCAATGCGGCACCATTACGATACATTAAAGTATTTTTGTAATCAAGTAAAGATGATTGTCCTTTTCTTTACAGGTAGTTAAGGTATTTGATGTAATTTACATATTCCAAAATCATTGCAAGTAAGTAGATAGGTATAGATAGTGCCATCTACGAAGACGCGCCCAACCAATTGCAGAAGAAGAGGGTCGTAAGAGGGTTACCCGGCCATTAATTGTAGTGTGCGCGTGCACTCATAGGTAATCAGCGTGTACTACAGTATAAATTTGTAATCTTTGTTGTGTACCGATAGTACTCAAACATTAGAGGAATGTATTGTTAAGTGTTCACTTACACGATACTATGAGCAAGAATAGTGGGGCGCGTCTTCGTGGATGACACTATCTATACTATCTATTTACTGCAATAAGTATTTTTTTATATTACTTTCTTATTTGTATACCTAGGCGATTAGGAAGTTAGAATCGCGTTTACGAATATTTGTTTGAGTACGTATTCCAGTATTCCATGTCTTCGACCACCCTGTGTGTTAATTTGAAAATAAAGATGAATTGTGAAAATTATTTGGGCACGCCAGTTGAATGTACACATTCACCCACGCGGTGTCTCGTTTGTTTACAGAAATGTGCACGGCTGCGGAATAATATGTTTCAACGTAAAATAATGCTCCGGCGGAACTTTAGGCCAGCCAATGTTTTATTGTGTATGCGATCCAGAGTTTTATCTCGTACAGCTGTTTGCCGGATAATCCGTGTATAAATAGCGTATAGACAACAGAGCGTCAACAAAACCAACTCGTATCGGATGCGCGCGGGCTGTCGATTGTGGATGTCTTGAGGCCGACCCTGCGTTTTATGGCCGCTTTAAACCATTAAAATTGTTCTATTTACAGCTTCATAGCTTGCTCAACATTCACTCTCGTCTTATAAACTTTAAATACCCACCTAAAATTAGGCGTTTACGTACGAATGTTCTAGATTAGAGTAGATATGTATATACATTGATGTGCTCAAATGACAGGTACCTACTGAATGCACACGCCGGAAATAACTTAATTGCTTATTAACTAATTAGGATATACATACTTACAGCTAAACAGAAAACAGTAACCAAGCAAAAGTGAAGAGTAAAATAGTGAAATAAGAATGTAATAAAAAAAAATGCCAGGGGTTCTCAAATTAGGCCAGGCTATGTATAGGCTAGGTAAGTGGAACGTAATTACTTTCTATCATTATGTACCATACCATTACCGCTTATCAAGTAGCTCACTTCCTTGTTTGCCACCTTCAAGATCCACCAAATAAGGGGAAAGTTGCAATTATAAGAGTTAAATAAATTAACATACTTAGAAATTGATGATATACAAGAAATTATTCCGAGGAATCGTACTGAACAAGACAGAAACGACCCCTACCTCTACCTCCAACACCAATGTAGGCCGATGTGAATAGATATAGTAAATTTTTATTAAAAAAAAATCTTAAGCCACACATCTCCAGTGGTAAGTTGTATGGGTTTCTAATATTAGGTTAATGTCAAAAAAAGAAATCTAATTAAGATCAAAGAGGTAAAAAGGAATCTTAGGCACTCAAAAAAGCAGACAAGATAAGAATAGGTCTAAGAGCAGTTGAGAATCTAGCTTGCATGATTATGAGCAACATATAATTGACATCACACAGTTGAAAATACATAAATAAGGAAAGATATAGAAAAGAAAGGAAGCAAAAGTCGAAAATAAGTACCTATATATGAATCGGATCGAAGAAAATGCTAATCCTGGCGTTTATCGAGGTCAAAGTAAAGAGTATCAAATTATGAAATATAAAAAATAATAATTAATTAGTATGATATGGTGATTTGAGAAAAATTATTAGGATTAAGGGACCTATTGATTAAAAGTACTTCTGAATACTAGGCATTATGCACTAAGACTATTGCCTCTTGAATGGAACAGATAATAAAAGATCTTTGACATTGATGTAGGTGACAGTGACACTTTATACCGTGTATACTGTACTGCTGGGCAATTTGAGATCATTGCTCCAAAAATACTGTTTAATAACAATACAGTTTTCTACCAAAATCAAGCTAAGAATTATGATTTATAATTGATAGCGTGTGCAATGGAAAGCTTCGTGGTAATTTCTTTCATTGGCGAAGGATCATTTGGAAGGGTATTCAAAGCGAAGCATAAAGAAACTGACGCTATAGTAGCACTTAAAGTTATAAGAAAGGTATTTAGCAATGGGACTGTGTGTGCAGTGCTCTTATTTAGGTGTATACTATACTAGTTTATCAAAATTTCCAGAAAGGACGCTCTTCAAAAGATTTGAAAAACTTGAGACAGGAATGTGATATTCAAAGGCAGCTCAAACATCCCAACATTATCCTAATGATAGACAGCTTTGACACAGAATCAGAACTTGTTGTAGTGACAGAGTATGCAGAGAAAGAGTTGCACAGTATACTAGCAAAGGAAGGCTGCTTGAATGAGGACCTGGTCAAGAAAGTTACCTGGGACTTAGTTTCGGCTCTTTACTACCTACATTCCCACAGGGTCCTTCATAGGTTTGTGTGCTTAATTTATCAGATTTGATGATATTATCAGATCTGAAAAAAATTTTGCATTGGCAATGGCCTTCAATATTGTTTTAGTTAAATTAAAAAGCAAAAGTTCTTGAAAAGGATTACTCTTGAGACATACACTCTCTCCTCTCCGGTATTTGAATCTATCGTTGTTTATGTTTGAAAGGAGATATTTTTGAAATTTTGTTCTCCATTATCAGCATATTTATATTTTCCACTGCTTATTGTATTACAGAGATCTAAAACCTCAAAATGTGCTAATGGATAGTACTGGACGAGCCAAATTATGTGATTTTGGACTAGCAAGGATCATGACAAATGCAACTCATATTTTAACATCCATTAAAGGCACACCTTTATATATGGCTCCAGAACTGATTGAGGAAAAGCCTTATGATCATCAGGTCTATATTATAAATGTTATTGTGATGTTGTTTCCTTATAAATCTAAGGCTTATAGTCATGCTTAAGTTACAGCGATAGACTCGCCATCTGTCACAGTGGCATCTAAAATATATCTCTGGCGGAAAGTTAGTGTGTACATACTACCTGCTTACTACTAGCTTATAATAATATCTTCTATATTATATTATATTGTAATAGCAAATAAAATACCTTAATTTTATGTTCATTATTCCCTGTGGAATAATTTTTTTACTTGTAACTTGTACTTTAATAATACATGAAATGCTTCAACTGCAGCTAACTTGTACAACCACTATGTTAAAGATTTTATCTTTGTTTTTCATATGCATGTTCCAGGCAGATCTATGGTCACTTGGCTGCATTGTGTATGAGCTGATAGCTGGACAACCTCCATTCTGCACCATGTCTATATGGCAGTTGGTCCGTATGATAAGACACAAGCCCGTCCAATGGCCCAGTTTCATCAGCATAGATGCACGGTCATTTTTACAGGTGCAAATAAACTCTTTTTGTGCATTTACTATTATATTGTAATTGACTTACCAGGTTAGAGTATTATTCAGGTAGATTGGGCTGAGTTAAGATGATCAGAAAGTGGTTTATCAGGCTGTGGGTAAAATTCGAAATTCAAAAATATTTCTACTTTTCTACTAAAAGCCATATGATATTTTTCCACTTACACACAACACGGTAAGTGTAGTACAGTGATAGTGAGGAGTGTTGTTTATAATAAAACAGTGAAGAAATTTCGCATTTCAGGGTCTCCTACACAAAGACCCAGCCAAAAGGTTGAGTTGGCCCGAGATATTGGAGCATCCATTTGTCGCTGGCCATATTCTGATCCTTCCAGAAGATACACAGAGTGAATCACCTTTCACCAAGCCCCTGTCATACAGCCAACAGGAAGCAAAACAACTGCAGAGGGATAAAATCAACAGTAATGTGAGGTATTTATTTATTTTGAATTCATGTCAAAAATTGGATTGAAATCTTTTTAGATTTGGTCACTGTTGTTCCTAAAGTTTAACAAATAGCAGGTAGCACATCCACCTATTAATTATTAAAAAAATTACTTACCTCCTTACCCTACCTTTACATTAGGACTATGAAAATGGAATCAGTAAAAAAGGAAACCCGAGAACATGATTTACGCAATGTCCGTGTGATGCAGGCTATGGAATGTGTTCCGTTATCGGACGATGATAGCGTGCGTGCCACCAGCGCCTTCAGCGTGCGTGACAGCCTCAAAACTGACGACGAAGACCAATCACAGCCCATCACCGCTGCCAACGCGAAACTACTACGGCACGAATACAACGTCATGAACAACTCCAACCTCGTCGTATGCAATCTTGAGAACAATATGGCGCAGCTACTGGCAGCTAACAAAAAACAAAATGATATCATTAACAAAATGGACAAGATCGACGAAGAGAAGCAAGTCTGTGATAAGACAGTTGAAGAAGTTAAAATAGTTGAAAGTCAGCAAGAAATAGCAGATATAAAACAGAAACTGAAATCGGTTGATACGGCGTCACACAGTTTGGAGAATCCTAAGAGCTCAACTAAATGTAGTAGCGATATTAGTTCTGGTCTGAGCAAGAGTGTTCCGCCGTCTTACAAGCAGAAAATATTGCAGTTTTCAAGGGATAAACTTAGATTTGGCAGTGGAGGAAACAAGCTTACTAGAAGTATCAAAAGGTCGTTTCACTTCAGCCGAAGTTGGGACAAAAATAAGGGCGATAGTCAAAGAAGAACCAGTGAGCCCAATGTTGAAATACCCAGTATAGTTGATATTGACACTGTAAGTAAAGAGAGGTGTTCAAAAGAAGAGAAAGATAAGGATATTGAAAAATGTGAGATTATTGAAGAGTTTTCAGATGACAAGGAAATTGCGAACAATGATATTATTGTGAAAACTGAAGAGAAGCATGAAAGTAAGCTATACAAGTTGTACATAAATTATAAACACTAAAATTAAGGGAAAGTTCGAAAAATGAAAACGGTTGTGTGGGTATTACCTATACACCTCTGCCTACCCCTTCGGGGACGCTTGTGGGAAGGCGAGGGGATTAAAATAAATATTTATTTTAGAAACTGCTGTTTTCTTAATTTAATTTCAAAATCAATGTTTAAATCTTGCTGTCCGTGATATGTTATTAATCTCATCGCAATTCCAATTAACTAAACTCAAACAACAATGTCTGATTTGGATCCCTCACATCCTAAGCATGTGTGTAATTTTTTTCAGTGAAGGAGCCATCCAGCATAGAATTGGAGGAATGGGAAGCATTTCTCAATTCCAATATTAGTGAAGTCATGGATGGAGATGTCGAGTCTCTCACTCAGCTGAATATGGTATGACGCACACAGAAAAACCTGAATATGGTATGACGCTGGTATGACGCACACAGAAAAACTGAGTCGGAAACCGTTTGTGATTTTAAATAAACAATTAACTTGAGGTTGATTTTAAAATAAAACCTTTCGATTCGAAGCTGGCACTTTTTGAAAATAAGCTTAGCGTTTTTTGCAGCCTATTACAAGTAATTATAAATAAATTAATTCGACGCCAACATTTTCTTAAAGTACCTTGAAATATTTTGTTGTATATAAAAAAATACAAATTTAAATGCACTAGTCTATGGTTTGCACAGTTCTCATAAGTCTTATAATTATTAAAATAAAAAATTATACAAATTTCTTATATATATGTACGGTCTTCTATATATAGTGCAGTCCCAATTAAGGAGTGAAAATTAAAGCTCATTTATTCGTAACAAGATCTTTAGCTAAAGATGATGTTATTATTGTCTAGGTGAGCATGGTGATAGGTGTGGTGGAGAGTGCAGCACGTAGCGGGCGAGGCGGGCCGCTGTGCGGAGCCGTGGCAGCCCTACTGGCGCTGCCGCACACTCTGCCGCGGCATGCACTACTCAACATACAGGATGTAGGGCACATCTATGCTATAGAAGTGGAAGTGAGCTCGAAGCGGGCCGGATTGCACCTTAATTAAAATTTATTTCTCCTTCAGGTGTACCTGGAAGCAAAAGTAGTGTACAACTTTGTGGCTGCAATAAACACGCTCATGAAAGACTGCAAGAACATTGACGACGGAGTGGAGGACAGGTAGGTTTATAACCTGCAAACTGCACCCCACGGCGTCAACCGCGTAAATAATATCTATGATTTCATTGGCAGATCTTTTTCTTGGATAAAATATAGCCTATGTGTTATTCCAGCTAAGAATATATACCAGTGCCAAATTTCATTCAAATCCGTTCAGTAGTTTTTGTGTGAAGAAGGAACAAACTTGCTCACAAAATTTCGCATTTATAATATAGCCCCGCGGTTACAGCCGCCAACAATCTATTCCATTGATCGTTTTTTTTTACAAAGAAAACATCTTACAACACAAATCTTTCCCATAATCTAGCATTTTTGCTCGGTAAAGATATAGGTTTCTAATGTTGACAGAATTTTTAAAATCGGTCGAGGCGTTTTATTGTTAAATCGTAACAAACAGACAAGGAAACAATAACCTTTCTTTATAATATTAGTGATGATGAAGTAATTTTTTTATATTTACGACGCTATTGCTAATGAGCTAAGGTTCACTTGCAGATTACAAGGAGTTAATCGGATGCTGGAAGTGTGCGCGTGGCTGTGTGTTCGTTCGTGTCGAGGAGTGAGACAGTTCGCCACCGCGCTTAAGACACAAAATGCACAAGCTGTCTTCACTACACTTTTAAAGTCATGTAAGTGTCAATGGGACTTGGAACGTCAGTCCTTGCCATACAGAATTACATTATATGTAATTATTCAAAACAATTTCAATCAGATTAGGATCATCATAGGATAAGGCCACAGTTATATCTGTCGGTTGTCGGCTGACGGGTACAGTACGTGCCATCCATGAAAACGCGCCCTACCATTTTTAGTCGAGGGGGTCGCGGGATGCGGGGATTATGACCTGAGTCATATTTATTGTAGTGTGCGTGTGCACTCATAGGTAAACAGTGTGTGCCGATAATACTCAACCATTAGTGGAAGGGTGCACACTCACACTATAAACTATAGAGAAGAATAGTGGGGCGCGTCTTCGTGTAAGGCACTATCTATACAACTATTTATCTCCAGCAGTATAAGAGAGATATCCAAGGTGTCGACCTTGGAATTTCTTGGATCCAACGGTTTTGTAAGCTATTTATAGCCCCTCATAACACTCCTTGATTCCCTGCCTATTGGTGAGGCCTTGATATTTAACATGAAAGGTTCATTTTCAGACTCGAGCTCACCCCGTATCGTGCTAAACATCATAAGTCTGCTAATAACAGTTCTACAAGATTTGCCGGAGCACGCCGACGTAGTGGAAAGGATACTCTTTGACGACGCCAACTTCAATTTCCTCTATCTACTAGAACAGCCGAGCGATCCTCTAAGGATGAGGGTGTGCATACTTGTCAGCTTGTTGTGCACTTTCTCGTGCACTGCCTTCTCCGCCGCGATGGCGACCAAATGGAGGAAAAGGGAGACTGACCTTCTAGAGGCGCTGCACACTCATTGTAACGTGGCTTTGAATCGAGCAGCCAGGCTTGCTTCTAAGGAGGTTAGCAACATGCCATTTTACGTCACCTAGTTGTGTACTATTATTTCTCTCGTGGCTGCGCACGCTTTAATATAGATTTTATTCCATAAAATTGTGTGCCATTTATATGTCTATAAAAAAGAATGGCGGGTTTTTAAAAAGGGAGCAGTGCCATTTTTTAAGACACGATATAAAAGATACCACATTTATACCTCTGCTCCACTATCAACTTCAATCCGAGTTTTTTTTCTCTATGTTATTAACCAATAATACGAAGGATACTAAAGGACCGGAACGTCATTGCTACCCAAATCCGACGTATGAAGAGTCTCTTTAATGTGGATCAACCGAAAGAGGTCTGAAGATGGCAGCACATGTACTTATATTTACAGGTGTCTCAGTATAGAATAATATTATTACTAACGTAATTAATAATAATGTGGAGTAAGTGACAGACTGTACCGGAAAAACGGTTCAACACCAATAGTTTGAACCTACATATCCACACTTGTAAATTACTACTAAGCCACTCGAATCATGTAATTGACAATAAAAATTCTGGGATTTGCTCTCAAACGATAACGAATAAGACTTCACATACTTAGTAAGCAAGACGCTCAGTCAGAGATTATAATTCCGACCTTCTAAAAGATAATAATGTTACAGCTATCCAATAAATATTTATTGGATAGCTGTAACATATCATTAGCGTGATTATTATCCAAAGCATAGCTCCTCGCAATATGTTAATAATGCGAGGAAGGCCCGTGCCTACGTGGGGATATTATTAGACTGGTTGTATGAACTTCGCGATAGTTCTCTTATCTTGCTCCGCGGGCTAATGCACGGATCATCCCCGCTCGAAACCGGTAGGTAGGTACGATACGGTGATGTAAAAGACAATTGATCGAGTACTTTGCTTGCTATTATCAATTTCTATTAAGAATTGTATTGTATTGCTGAATTCAAATTAGTTAAAAAAAATTACACAGTATTGTATATAAGTAACTTTAGGAAATTGTATCAGGTGATCTTAGATAATTTTAAACAGTGGGTTATTTCTCATAGGTAATAAATATTATAAAGAGGAAAGATTTGTATGTAAGTATGTTTGTAAGGAATTGGCTCAAAAGATTCTGCACAGATTTAAAAAATTATTTGACCATTTGAATGCTACATTATCACTGACTAATATAGGCTATTCTAATTGCAAGAAAAAAAAAATTTTTATGCCAAAATGTTTAAAAAATAAATGTCCACCTGTCCGAAGCCGGGGCAGGCCGCTAGTAGGTAATAATGTAATTAGGAAATGTTACTTATAAGCAAAATATATTGATATATCGGTGCCATATATACATGTATATATTGTGTATTAAACTTTATTAAACATTGACGAGTTAATCGATTTTTTTCCTACGAATCTTTATTATCGGCTCCTGGGATGTAATAAAACGAATATCATGATTTGATCAAAATAATTTTCACATCACGAATAGACGTAACGTGTACCTATTCTCATGTTGTAAACTCAAAGCGTATGTGATAAGAAGCGGTGTTATTACTGGAAAAGTCTCTACGACCCCTGATATTGCAGGCACAAGGAGCCACTTGATTCAATTAGGTTAGTCCGTTGACGCATGTAATACCTACCCACGTATCCAAGTCCTTTGTACATATTGCTTTGCATTGCTCACCTTCAGGTTCTGGTTACTCTGCCGCTTCTGTGGTATTTTCTAAATTTGATGAAACCAAACAATTCACTCACAGTCGCCAGTATCTTTCCATCTAAGCGGAACTCTTTTCGTGCCTTTTACCTACTTTCACCACAGCCACGTAAAATAAACTTAGCCAAAGCGCAATAAAATAAATTCGACACCAAAACATTCACGACGCTATTTGCATTGCATTATTCTTATTCGCAATTAGGTGTCCACTACCTTACCTACCTCAAGTGTCAATGAACTATCGTTGGTGATTGCAATTATTTATAAGCTGAGCGCAAACAAATACTTGGGATATTTATCGGGTATCGACGGCAATGCATTCGTATCAAGATCAAAGACCTGTTTGCCGTGTTCTAGCCATTTGTTGTGTGCACTTTATGGCAGGTTACATAAGGGAGGTGATCGGCCGGCCCCGTGCCGGTCGCCGCGACAGCCGCGTGCATTCACCGCCAAACATGTATTCTAATTTACTAATAGGTATGCATTTTGTGCCTCTCCGCCACGCAATCTATGAGATGTTCCCTGCATCAGCAATCGACAGTGCAAAGTACATTCATGCGCGATGATCCATCCCCGTATTACACGCCTGTGTAAGTGGTCTACCTACATGTGTCTAGTTAAGTCAATTTGTCATTTTTCTGCGGAGATAGTAACTAGTTCGCTTGCATTGCAGATTTCTCGCGCTCTTGATAATTGCTGAGTGGATGTGATCTACACTATTGCGAAGAATGTGCTTGAGAAACATTTAATAGGTTCATACAACAACTGTTTATTGTTTCTAATAATTTTAATAGCTTTTATACCATAGTCCCAAATTCCCAAGCTCAAATCAAATCAAAATATTTTAATTCACATAGGCCTGAATGGGGCACTTATAAAACGTCCATAAACGGTTCGGGTAAGTCGTTTCCAAATAAAAGAACCGGCAATAAACTCCATGGTTACTCTTTTCAGCTATATTCATGAAAACATATACCTACGTGTTCTCCTTCGTAGTAGACAGGACAACATTCATGAAGTTACAATTAATGGCTTAGATTAGGGTACCTACTGTTAATTAATTTTTCTATCACGACTAGCTGCTGACTACTGCTAGCTGCTGCTAGAATTCCCGCTAAAGTGGATATTTGTGATGAACATGAGTAAATGGACCATAATCCAGGATGTTATATAATGAATGGGCACCAAACAACGACCATTCCTAAATTAAAAACTGTTATTAATCGAACAATGATCAATCCAGAAATGAACTTGGTAAGTCAGATGCAAATGTGAAATAAAAAATATTTTAACATATTTAAATATATTGCCAGGTATGTACCGTAAAAGACATTTTAAACGGTAAAATAGAAATTTGCAATGCAAAAACTATGTAGGATTTAGGAACAATTACACGCTTGCCTTCCATATAACTATTAGGTACCTGCCATTTTTATGACCGCGATGTAAAGGATTAGTAGGCGTATTTTATTGTCGAGATATTTTATTGCCTTTGCAGTATTTATAGAGAATCAGAATCAATCTCTGATGAATAAGCCGACGGTTCCGAATAGTTCCCTGCACCACAAAGGTTGCAAGTTCGAATTAGGTTAAGGAAAACATTATGAGGAAACCTGAACACGTTGGAGAAGAACTTCAAAGACGTATATATAGTCGTGCTTGAGTAACGGCATCTGTCACCTTGGCACATTAAATATATCTCTGGTGGAATGTGGAGGTGGGGGGGTTTGGTAGGTACTACCATTCTTTTTTTTACGTGAGAAAATCCTTATGTATCCCCGTCGCCGCGGGGGCAGCGACAAGGTATATAGAGTCTAATATCTAATCGCAGTGACTAAAAACCTACGGCGTAACACCCAACAGTCTCCAAGGCCGCTGAATCGCTTGTATCGTGATCGCTTTCGCACACTACACGTGACACACCGGGCGGTTTGCCAGTGCCCAGCAAGACGCGCAAACCTGCACCTAAATATTTTAATAAAATTATTAGCCCAGCCCACATCCCTTGCTCGCGGTCCAGTAACGCTCTGAGCCGAGGTCCGTACCCCACAGGAGGTGCCCTTAGCTGTGTTTGCTCAGCCCATAAAAGTAACTGATTGTAGGGCTTGGTCTAGCTATTAAAAAAAAATTATGATGCAATATAAAAATAAAAGCCAAGTGAACGAAAATATTAGGCTTCGTACTCGTGACGTGTTACTGAGGTCTAGTTTGAAGGTTAATTTGAGCACGTGCTGTTTGTAACCAGTCGAGATTAATGAACTTATCTCAATGCAACACAACTCCAAGGTTCCGTACCTAGATGGACTGGCGTGAGTCGTGACGCCCGTCACTAAACTTTATGAGAAGGATACATCTGACATATGCATGGTGCAAATCAATATGCGTGCATGATTCCATCAAGTACATAGAACAATGTCGATGAACTCTAGTCTAATTCCAATGCACTAGCATTGACGTCAAGCCACAAGTGTTCCGGAATAACAATCACCCGTATCTCATCATATCTTATTACAAATGGAGAACATCCCTTGCGGTGCCTACCGCCACCACGAAGAGGAGATACCTATATAGCTGAGTGTTTATCTGCAACGGCTTATGAGCATACATCAATAATACATATCAAGTGCGAATAAATAAAGTTGTTGAAACTTCGATGCGACCAAGAAGTAGGTACTTTAATGTTAATTGTTTATTTATCCAAAAATATGCCAGTCTTACGAGCAGCTAAATATTAAGTGGTTATCTTAGTCTAAGCCGTGGTGGCCGAGTGGTTCGAGCAGTTGCCTGCGACACAAAGATCACAAGTTCGAATCCCGACAGTACCAATGAGTTTTTCTGTACAGTGATTAGTCACACCACGAGCTTTACGGTGAAGGAAAACATCGAGAGGAAACCTGCATACGTCTGAGAAGAAATTCAAAGGCGTATGTATAGTCGTGCTTGAGTAACGGCGATGGACTCGCCATCTGTCACGTTGGCACCAAACATACCTCTGGCGGAAAGTGGGTGTGTGGGTATTTATTACCTATACACCTCTGCCTACCCCTTCGGGGACCCTTGTGGGAAGGCGTGAGGATATATTATATTATTTATCTTAGTCTATAGCCGCTTTTACTATCCTGAGACGCCGACCTTCTATTTAGATGGATGCTGTGTTTGCAACAAAAATATTGAACCGTTAGTACTACCGATTCTTTTAGAGGTGCATTAATCCCTTGACATTGGGAAAAAATCTTTCTGCGTAGTTACGTAGTACGCTTATACAGGTGTCACTGAAATTTCAAGAGGTTGGAAGAATTGGGTTACCTCTTTCTTTCTATAATCCGCTCTGAATATTAGCTTTCAGGCTGGGGATCGTAGCTCTTATTATGTGCTGTCTTTGGACGCCCTGTACTGATAATAATATGGGCTGTGCTAATAATATGGTGTGTCTACAGGGAGCTAGTGCTTTACTCTCTCTGCCTCCTATATGAGAGGCTCGGCATGATGATAGTACGTATGTGTATTTCTGTCATGTTGATAAAAAATAATTTTTAGTACTTAGATGCCATATCGCCACGTGAGATATCGAACATACCTAATCTCGAGGTTACGGTATTATGACCGATAGCGTATTTAGATTCGTGTTTCGTTCGACTAAAAACGCAGCTCACGTAGTATTATTTGCGCGATCGGGAGGGTTCATCGACCCAGAGTATTCACTGTACCATTGGGTCATGATTATTTTGACAAGGCACTGCGGAAATTATCTAATCGGCACGCGGCTGCGAGGACTTGGGGTCTACGACATCGGCTGCTCGCAGCGACTCGACGAAAGTGAAATTGAACCAATAAGTATGAGCGTACCGAGCTAATACACTCGACTGACATTACCAAATTTACAAACGTAATTATTGTGTGTATGTACCTGCTAATAGTGGCAACATATGTAAGTAGGAACACGTCGTTATCATCTCATACATTTGTAGTTTTCGTAAAATTATAAAAAACTGTTATAATCCTACAATTATTCAAAGTTGATGCGAAAGTTTCTTCGGATGTTTGTTTCCATTTCATGCAAAAACTACAGACATAGGTATTTACAGCTTTATTCCAGAAAAAAAATCTACAAATGAAATCAAATTTCACGCGGATGAAACCGCGGGCCAATGCTAGCTAGCCTAATATCATAATGATGCTAGTAAATAATCTCCTTATTCTTAATAAAATCACGAAAAATTTTTTTAGGATGTAATACTCACAGAATCCCGGATGAATGGAGTGATTTATCATATAATTGCAAGTATCACATGAGCTGATAGTGTAGGGAGTAGGAGACTTTCATTATTATTATTATTTATTTAATTATCAGATACCTTCAAAATGTAAATGGATCATCTATTTACATTATGAAGGATTTTAGGCAATGACTGTTAAACTTGTTCCGTTTCGCATGGATAGGAATTTCGCATTGCGTTGATAGACATTTGCAGGAAGACCGATAAAATCGATGAAAACATCTATATATCTGATATAAAACCTGTATAAATATGACACTTAAAGGTATGTGAAGCAGCGACATACTCGCCATCTGTCACGTTGTCACTAAAATATACACAAGAGCACTTTTCACTTGGCTTCAATGTCTCTTCTAGTCTAGATAGGCGTGAAGATATAATTATCGTCTGCAAATGATCAGACCGAAATAAACATGCGTAGCGCCTAGTAGTATCTCTCTACTAGCTTATTAGGTGTCTATATCTACGTTCTAGGTTAATACTCACACGGGGTCGATGGCCTGTCAATACATTGTCGACAGATTGAAGGCATCATAATGGAATTGGTAAGAATTGATGACCCACATTGGCTGAACTAGATTACAATTAAATGTAGTCATTCCATTCGGATGGTCCAGTTCTTTAGAAGCATTATGGTTATTACTGGGTTGGTTTGTGTGAACACATAGGGGATCAAGCCCATGAGAGCCGTAGCGTAGTATACGTAAAGTAGTACGTAGATGGTATACGGTCATCCACCTCATCTCCTATTTACTGGTAGGTTAGTAAGTTTACAATGATTAACACTAGGTTTCATCATATTTATAAATGGTACTCTCTTTGTAACTAACCTATTCACGACATCATATTTTATCATAACCTAAATTACTAACGTATATAATAAAATATATCCTCACGCCTTTGTATTCAGGTTTCCTTTCGATGTTTTCCTTCACCGTAAGGCTCGTGGTGTGACTAATTACCGTACTTAAGTTCAGAAAAACTCAATGGTACAGTCGAGATTCAAACATGCGATCTTTGTGTCGCAGGCAGCTACTTGAACCACTCGGCGACCACGATGTATTTCATGGCAATTATTAATGTATATAACAAATACTCAGGGTTTTGGATTCGTTTAGGATATACTTTTGGGGCTCCTTTGAGTAGGAATTTACCCGCGGAGTTTATTTTTTGAAATCTCTAAGTAGAAGTTTGTTGTTGAACAGCCGATTTATAAATTTTCTTAGTTACTACATTATGCATTAGCATTACGCCAAGTTCCTCAAGAATTACTCCTCATAAATCACATCCCGCCTATCCGAAATTTATCTTTCTTTACCTAAACACCATAATATTCAATTATCACATAATAGTGTTCACTATAAGTAAACGGGACGCTTCCTTAAAAAATAAGTTTCATATTAACTGACTTCTTTAACAATTAAAATTTATAGGGTAAACATTTTTATACAACATTCCGTGTGTTATTCCAGTCCGTATTCCTATCTGAGTGGTCGAGAATTTGTACGCGCATAATTATTAATATGTATGTTACATTGAAGCAATGCGTATAAACCTTTTCATTACAATTATAGCTATTAAATAAGCAGGCGTAATTTTCTTTTTACAATCTTGTGTATTCAAGTTCTGAATATTTACAACAATCTTATGGTCACTATCAACATTATTTGAATTGAAACACCATTAAAACCGGCTTCAAATTAATTTAGGAAGAAATTGGGTAGTCTGTATAATGGTTTCACAGAAGATATTTACATAAGTAGATACTTTGGGCTTACATCGCAACTATAAAAAACGAAAATATAGTCGCAAATATCAATCTCATGCTTAAATATGTCCATAGGTAACCGCTTACCATCAGGCGGACCGCATACTTGTCAGCCACCCGAGTGGTATAAAAAAATCTTTTGGAATTTAAGATCAAAGTTCTCAAAACTGCTATCTCAACGGAAGTCATTTGAAGTACGAATTAGAACGTATCAACATTGATATAGATAGTGCCATCCACGAAGACGAACCCCACTTATATTCTTCCTTATAGTTTATTTATGTGTAAGTGGGCAACCTGCCACTAATGTTTGAGTATTATCGGAACACATTGATTATCTATGAGAGCACACGCACACTACAATTAATTGCCCCGGGTACTCCCCGCATCCCGAGACCCCCTCGACCAGAAATTTGTGGGGCGCGTCTTCGTGGTTGGCACTACCAACGAATTGTTTGTTTCATTCATTAATGTTAATTTCATTCCCTTTCTAGCTATATGCAAAACTTGTTATCTTATTTGTCTGGCTAGTTAGTTCAAAAAACCTATATATAGGTTCCTGAAAACATAAACAGGTTCATTGATCAGACGGGCTAATTGCATTGTGCCCATGCTCGCCTATCACTTAATATGATTAGCACACAGTTTGATGCCCGGCCACTATAAGTTACTAAACCCTGTTGTGTTATGAGAGATTATGTGTCAACAAAAAACTGTATTTCTCAAGCTTCATGTCCACACTTATTACGATTTTCCCTATTTGGAGTATTGATCGAAATAAAACATATTATGTAGATACAAAAATCGATGATGATGATGTTAGCCTGGTACATCCCACAGCTGGGCAAAGGCCTCCGCCCATTATTTCCAAGGGTTTCTGTCCAATGTTGGGGTTGGCCAGTCCACAGATGTGTTGTCCAGGTCTTGTCGCCATCTCCTTCGTGGTCTACCTCGCCGGTGTCTAATTGTGCCAGGTCGCCATTCCGTGGTGATTTTGGCCCAACGATCGGCAGATATGCTGTTAGTTTGGCGGCCTTAACAGCTACGTCTGAGGTTTTGGTTTTTGCAACGCAGTGTAGTAATTCGAATGCAGTCTGTTAATTTAATGCTGTGTTCCATTGCAAGTTGGCAAACCTTGAGTTTAGTCTTTTATGCATTCGTCAAAATTCTATAATTACCAAAAAAGATTAAGCTTCTTTTGCAATCAGTAATAACAACAAATGTAGAGAAAAGTTACAAAAATAATGTTTGATTAAACATGACAATTCAGCTTCCAATGAATAATTAAATGTCAATATGTCAAGTCTTAGTCAATTCTTTAAAGTGACTTAATACGCTATCATGAAATAAATAATAATTATGTCTATACGTATTATAAAAAAAAATTCATTAGTCCAATTTATAATTAAATTATAATCCCCAAATAGAATTTATTTGTGGTCAACAATTTCAAATACATTTTTGTTATCAATTCCAAATTCGAAACAATCCGCTAATATTTCGTAAGGCACGATGGTGAACGCCTTACAATCATAAATTATTATCTCTTCCCAACTATCTTAGTAGGTATTATAATGGGAAAGGAAATATTTGATTATTTTTAAGTTTGTCAAATAATAATTTAATTAACTCAAAACCGACTTAGACTAATAAAAAAAACACATATGGAATATGTGTTATATATTTATATAAAATATATAACACAGAATATGTGCTATATTTTAATAAAAAAACATTTAGTTTTAAATAATTTGTATTTATCAAACATCACCCCGCGTAGTGACGTATTAACAAGGAAATTGATTTTCAAGACCAGTAATATCTACTATCGTACCACGTGTTAATTTGAGCTAAACGCGTCAATCAATCGAATGAACGTCCTTGTAAGAACGTTGAACCCGGAATATTATCGTGGCGATAAAGGTCAATAACCTATTATCCAATATTGATCGCTGGTTACGTAAGTCCATTTTTGATATCAGGTAACCTTGGCGGTTTGCATCCTTACATGACATGACACATTTACCTAATTCCGTGTACTACTTTACTTAGACGATAATGTAAAGTCAAAAACAATAAAGATCAAATAGAGCCAATGAGTTGAAAACAATACCTTAAGACTAATAGAGCCAATGCTTACCTACATGAAGTAGTTACACTTGCAACACTCTCCTTACTTAATTTCTTATTATTCCAAAAAATACTCATGTACCTATCAGTATTGGTACCACCAACATAACATACCAATAGAATACATTTTATTTTTTTAAGATAAAACATACTTTTTTCCTCTTTCATGTTCATTGCTTGTTAAATTGAAATTAAAATAACATTGTAACGATACACCATTAGCGGATACGTGCCAACTACAAGTTCGTAATTGTCTGAAATTCGAAATTCATTCCATTATCACAGTATAAAAAATATAATTTTCGCCTCTCTATTCATATTATCTATGCCTTTTCATACATATTATATTTTCCCAAAAGGGTAGAAACCCATGTCATATCGCCTGCTTAAATGCCAATTAGTCATCACAAGTCAATTGGTCTCAAGTCTGACATTCTTCTCATTAATAAATAGGTTTACTGATAATGTTTTCGTTCACCATAAAACTCATAGTGCAAGGTCAATGTATTAAATTTCAGAACACAATATTCTTACCAACCGAGAATTAACGTGCAATCTGAACATTGCAGATAATTAAGTTAAGTAAGTATGTACTCATATCCTATTCGAAATAATTGTAAAAATATCAGTTCAAATAGTCTTCGAATTTAAGCTCAACCTACATTTATAAATACATATTTCGGAATGTATGCATGTATACATTTAATAATCTTATCTAAATAAATAAATAAAATAATATCCTCACGCTTCCCACAAGGGTCCCCGAAGGGGTAGATAAATAACTTATACTATAAATGTGAAAATGAGATTACTTATTACATGCTATCCAAATTGTTGCGTGTGTTAAAGACCGATCACAATGAAAATGTGTAGACACGTTGTGAGGGTACAGACTACAGACATTGACACAGGTAACGTTTTATCGAGAAGTATAGTACTGCTCCAGAGTGATCAGCTTAAATATATACAACATTGATGTAAAATAGAAAACCTCATTGATATACAATCATATTTAGGTATACGGTGAAGGAAAACATCGAGAGGAAACCTGCATACGTTTGAGAAGCTATTCAAAGGCGTATGTACAGTCTTGCTTGAGTAACGGCGATGGACTCGCCATCTGTCACGTAGGCACCTAAAATATATCTCTGGCGGAAAGTGGGTGTGTGGGTACCACCTATACACCTCTGCCTACCCCTTCGGGGACCTTTTTGAAAGGCGTGAGGATATATTATTATATTATAATAATATATAAGTGGGATCAATAATAAATAAATAAATTATGCTGTCAAGTGGTATAACAACCCGCAACTATTTACGACAGCCAGAATTAATTGTCAAAACCACATTTATTCAAGCAAAGCCGCGGGCAAAAGCTAGAAGGACATGAACCGATGTCTGCGGTGTACATGATTAGATAACAATCACAAAAACTGGGTATAATGCGATAAAGTTGACGTAGCCTCAGATCTGCTTTATAAATCAAGTGCGGTCAATAACTTTATCATTAACGTTCGTGTACCTATTATATAAAACCACGTCCAAGGTGTAAGCAAAATAGTCACCGATCTTCGTCTCATTCTGGTATTATCTATATGTATTACCTTAAATATTAAATACCTACATATTTCGACGAGTTCTTCAATATTCATTACATATAGAAAAAAAAATCGTTAGCTAGAATGGAAAAATTTGAACTGATAAGCATTTCGTCTCCTGTCTCTCGTTACGAATATTTTTGTAAATAAGTCTTCTAAAATGTTCCACATTCGTGCAGGTATATACAGAAGTGTACACAGTCTTTCGCCTGTAGTGTTTCGCCTGAGATATATTTAGGTGCAAAAATGTAGCAATAGCTTCTCGGGTTGTGCAAAATGGGTATCTCGCTCTAAATTGCTCATTTGTGGGGGAAACGTAGGACCGTTTACGTCGCTACGTTTTACCGCATAAGCAAGCTTGAAGAAATTCGTGAAGAGAGTTCATCGTATTTAATCCGGTTGAAATAATTTCAGTTTTAAAGTTGTTGTCACACGCTGCCGCTTTGTTTCCACAATGTCCTAAATGAATAGCATGCTTCTATTTTAAAATTAGGTAATGCGTACAAAATTAGCCAATTTAGTTTCAATTTAATTTAATTTAGTAGGAGATATAAAAACTACGCAAAAATAACCGGGGCTACGCTAAAACCGGTTTTAAGACTATCAAGCATCTAAATATAATGTTCATTTAATGACCGGTTATCATCCTTATAGAGCGCATTATAATATATTTTTCAAAATAAAATTATGTATCACTTATATGGAAGTGTTGCACGTGCTGTTTTTTTAAGAAGTTTTTCTCATGTAATAAATAACACAGTTTGTAAGAGAGATTTATGAGTATCTCAGTCATGCTTATAAGTGGCTTGATTATAATAGCTCGTGTAACTTTTTGCTAGCAGAAACCGAATGAATTGACCAGCAGGTTATTAACTCTGTTTTTTATAGTTATATTTTGAAGATACGAATTGTTACAAACTCCTATGTTAGTCTAGTCTAGTCACACAAGTGAACCACAATTACTATTTCAGTAGTTCTCTGGCCGTACCTTGACATGCTTATAGGAGTCGTCTATGTGTATATTTTTTTAAACTACTTGGCAAAAAACTTGTTCGCATCAATATGTTTATTTAAAACAAACATGTGGTTGGCCTAATGGTATAATGGTAACTGCAGCCTATGGCCGCTTTTGACGCAAGAGGTTTTTGTGAAAATGTCCCATGAAAAACCACATCTTGTACTCCCTAGAGAAGTTCATCTGGGAGTCACTACATTAAGAGATCGGAGAACTTGTCTCCTTTTTAATTGTCTATAACTAATATGAATTACTAGGCACATCCATGTAGACTTCTGGAAGCCTTAATCTTGAATTATGATTTTAATATCACGTCTTGCTAAGGTCATTAACAAGTCTCAATACTTGTGTATTTTGTATTATATGTAATTTGACTCACTATGCTTTTTACAGAACTTACCTAACATGATGCTGATGGAATACGTGTTCGCATGGGCAGAAGTGCTGTGTAGGGAGATTAATTACTATCCCTTTATAATCACTTTAGCCTTTTGGATCATTATGAAAAAATTTAACTATTATGCAAATCTTCCACCTGGTAAATGCCTGGACATATTTTGTCTATACTTTTTAATAGTAATTTATTCCTCCCACGAGCGGTTTTCATTTAATTGAATGTACGTATTTTTCTATCTGTCTCTCTGTTTTTATGTCTTAACCATTTAACGGACTTTGGTGTCTTTTTATGTATTCAGTTTGAATTTGAGGAACGAAATAATAAATATTATTATTCAGCCTACATGGAATGATGAGTTTACAAATTAGAATGAACGTACCCACACGGTAAAGAAATCTTGACTACAGCCAATAAAGCTCCTCTAGACAAAATCCCTGTCTTTTGTCTGCGCTATCCATTGTATGGCAATGACAACTTTTTCTACAACTAATCCCATTGCCATACAGTAGATAGCGTGGGCGTGAACAGATATGGATTTTATCATTTGTACGGTAACAGTCGGTAACATGATGGAGTTCAGTTAGTTTTTATATAAATTTCAGGGCCGTGGGGCATCCCATTCTTAGGCTACTTGCTTTTTATGAAGAAGGCGCCTCATACTTTCTACCTTGAGACGGCTGCTCGCTACGGCGATATATTTTCACTTCAGCTAGGCAACCATCTCGTTGTCGGTATCGGCTCAGCTAAGATCCTCAAGGAATTGTTTTCTAGTAGTGACTCAATTGCTCGTCCACAAACACCATTAAATGCATTGATGGAGGGGCATGGTGAGTAAAGTTTAAAGATGTTGAAGTTTAAATCTTTCACTATAGCCACATCCAGAAACTTATAATTTCAAATTATTATGCCATTCGTTTTTCTATCTACAGGAAGATTTAGTTGGTACCTATATATTTTTTTTTTCAGGTATATTTTTAAGCGAAGGTTTACTTTGGAAGAAACAGCGCTCGTTCCTTCATGATAAATTCCGTGCTCTCGGAGTCAGATTAAGTACCAATCCGCGATTCGAGAAATGCATTCTTGTAAGTAACATCTTAAAACTAAGCTTTTGGTATCAATAAACACTGTTACTATGTTACTGAAATGTAGTTATTAAATTTAGCTGGAAGTAGAAGAAATGCTGGCAACATTGAGAGCCTCAAGGAACCAACCGTTGGACCCAGTACCAGTACTGGGCCGGCATGTCCACAATATAATTTGCCAGTTAATGATGAGCTTCCGCTTTGTAGAAAACGACGCAGAGTTTGAGTTGTTCAACGAGAGAGTTTCAAGAGGCATGGAGCTTTACGGTGCGATACATATAGGGGAATACGTGAAACAATACTACGTGAGTTTTCCAATGCAAGCTTGATCTACTATTCGCGTTGTTTATATTTTATTTTACTAATCTAAATCGAAACTAGTCTAACAGCATTGGCTGAAGTAAAAAATATTTTGTATACTTAAAATTTTGGCAAACCGGGTAAAAGTTGGAGTGTAAATTTGTTCAGTGTATAACTCAAATTTTCAGAAGGGGTTCCCGTTCTCTCCAATACACACTGTATTTACGAATAATTGAAATCACTAAAGGGGATTTAGTTTAAATTAATATAATATTGTTAATTGTTGTTTATATTTTATGTAATTGTTCTGTTATAGATTTTAATATCTGTTTAAACTTATGATGTATTGGGACTAGTATAGCTATATATTTTTTATCTCTGCTGCCTTTGTATTGCAATCTTTATCAGATATGAGAATCCTACTGAGAGCGCTACTACAAATACAGGTGCGGTGCAACGGTGTTTCTACCAAATCATAAAAAACCTATTCCACCTGACATGGAGATACGTGGTGATATCAACTTGTCGGTCATGTCGGGTTCGCATGCAAAGTTATAATACTTTTAGCTTTCAACAGTATTTGCCAGGCAAAAAGGCGGCGCTGGAAGAAATTAGCAGAAATTTGAGAGATATAAGTAAATTCCATATGGTTCATACTTCTGAGAGGATTGAGATGCGCGCAAACACCTTGGAACCTTACGAGCCTGCTGATCTTTTAGACCACTATCTCGCCAGGCTTGACGACGAAACCAAATCTGGCGAAGCAACAAACTTATTTCATAACGTCGATCCGAGTATGTTTTTTTATTTATAATAACAGTATTCGCAATTGGCTATCTTATTATTAAAATGTAAATGTAATATTATAGAAAAGCAAATAGTCCAAGTAATGAATGACCTATTCTCTGCTGGAATGGAGACTTCCCGTTCTACTATAGCCTGGACTTTGGTGATGATGCTCCGAGAACCTCAGGCCGCTGAGAAAGTGAGAGCAGAATTGAGAGAGACATTGGAGCCGGATCAACTGGTTATGTTGAAACATCGGTGCAAGTTACCCTACCTTGAAGCTTGTATCTACGAAACTTTGCGAATGATTTCCGTCGTCCCACTTGGAACTACTCATTGTAATACTACGTAAGTTTTGTTACTGATCTTGTAAATGATTTTGTTGAGATCATTGTCGTTATGAATGATATCTCTCTCTTCAATGATAAGTTATAATTTATTATTTTCGGCCTGATCTAGAAGTCATTTGTCTTGTCTGCAAATACAGATTTGCCGGTTCAATTCTCGCTAAGCAATAATAAAAGCTTCGTTGTCTAATTGACTACTTGTTATGAACTATTAATAAAAAAATCTTATGGTATTTTCCTCTACCATACAATAACATACAGTTACCATCGTGCATGAGAGAAGTGACTGTCGTTGTCACGTTAGTCCAGCAGGGCATACAAGCAGGGTTACTCCTCTGCCTACCTCAGGTGAGAAGCGTGAATACAAAAAAAACATTTTCATGTTTCATAAGCTATTGATTATTATTGGCTGTATAATGACATCCCTATCTGCAGAGATAGGGATGTTATAATTTTATGTCTAGCTATAGCCGACTATGAAAATAAAAAATCAGTATTATCAGATCACCCAGAGTTATCTAAGGTTAATTTTGAATGTTAAAGCTCGTTAAAGCGAAAGAAAATGTATTAATATTGTTGTTTATATAAATTAAATATCAATTTACGATGAATAAAAATATTTTAGTTACAGCAATTGTTATTGTTTTTTTTAAATCTCACCTGAAAATATTCTAGCAAGGACCGTACCACGCCCAGTTGATTGTATTATACAAACAAGTAGAAATTTGTTTTTTTTTACCTCTACTTATAGTAAAAAACAACCATGCAGTCAGCCTGATGGAAAGCAGTTACCGCCGCCTATGGACGCTTGCAACACGAGCGGTATCGCTTGCGCACTGCTGATCCTGCAAAACTTTTTTAATAAATTATTTATCGGTAGTTTTACATGCTTACATAACAGTGTTTGGAGTCTCGTTTTAAGCATGGATTTGCTTGTATTAGGACCTCCGCTTTTTCGTATCCATTCCACATAAACTAGCAGAATAAATAACAACAAACGTTTAACATCTTTTTAAATAATAGTTACTTATATAAGCAGCTAAATTTAAAATCTACATCATCACATAATCTTTTCACACCCTCCTTGAATAACTTTATGTTATATTATTTTTCGTCAGGTAAGGCCCCTGTTTCTTCACGAGTCGACTGTACTAACTAAACAGATTCCAATGTAGGCCAGATACATAGCCTTATTCAATATTCTTAGGCTGCTGTCTGAACTTGCGACCTATATATAGTTGATTGCCTCTAAGCACGGCTTATGTCTGTTAGCAAAATTATTGTCATACACTTGTTTGTATTATTTCAATTCGAAGTCAAACTGTCAGCTGTATTGCATTGAAGTTTAATATCAAATGAATTTGTTATTGGGAATAATGTTAAAGAATTAACAGCAACCCTGATAGTTTATTATTCTTCTTCGATATTTAATTCACGTTTTAATGTTCATTCGCCTTCTAGAAATGTAAGAAAAGGATTTCAATTCAATGCCCTTTTCAATTACATAATACCCTTTGTCAAAAACTGAATGTCCCTTTCATAATGTTGACCTCGTAATTTTAATGGATTGAAATATAGGAAGGGAACTTTTTTAAAATGAGAATGCATTGACCTTCGATTACAAGTTCAAGGCTTTAAGCCGAAGTTTCGTTTTCGATAGAAAATAAAGTAAAATGAGAAAGCCCTCTTCATTTAGGTACCTTGTAATTCTACAGCTAGTTAACAATCACTAGTGACTTGCTAGGGTAGTCACTGATACATATGATGTATTTGTCATTGTAATAAAATACTGTATAAATGTAGGTACACATGTAAAAAACGTATTTGGATTCATCAGTTTAGAGATGGTAACCGCTTACCATCAGGCGGACTGCGGTCCGCTTTGGCAAACAAGCACGCATGCTTATTTGCCAACCAAGTTGTATAAAAAAAAAAGTTTGAATTAGTTTTCATACATACAGTTTTCTAATAGAAACCTATTACGTGTTCTAAGTACATCTCCGTTTTTATAAAGTCGTTATAAAGAAACGCACCCTTAACATTGGCACGTGTAATGTCACTTGAGCTGAAACGCCAAGGTTAAAGGGGATGATCGCATTCAGCGCCCGCGCATGCTGATTTCGCTATTCACTGTGACGATCGCTGACCCTGATAATGGCGCTCAGTAGTAATAAAAGAGATTTATTGAGCTAACCAGGCGTTTTAATTCTCGACCAGCCTTTCGGCGCTATAACAAAACTGTTTAAAGCTTTTAATCTATTTCGCGATTACTCACTTCATGTAAATCTCATTTAAGCGTAATTAGTAGTGCCTGGTGTTTCGCCCGTAAACAAACTATACACAATTACACATACATTGTGAAGGTCTATTCTGAAGGTAAGCGATTGTTAGAAATTAAAAGAAAAGTGGATGAGTTGTTTCTGAGATTTCCTCATACAAACATATACTTTAAAACAACTATGAATGGGTTGTTATGAACTATAAATGAACATTAGTAAACAGTAGTAGTAGTAAACAACAGTAGTAGTACCAATCAAAGCTTTTGCATACGATTTGCACGTTTTCGCTCTAAGGTTGACTTTGAAAATATTTCATTGCAAAGTCACCTTGACAACGAGAATATTATTATAGAGTGCTCGATTTTTGCAGCAACGTTTATTACGAAAGCGTGCAAAATTAGATGATGGTAGTGACCTTACGCACACCAATAGTTACGAAAGGGACCAAAGGACATTATATACGTATATAATTAATTTAACCAGTATGTTTACGTCAATTTTTTGTTCAATAACGACTTCATATATATTTTTAATAATTACAAACACTGTTAGCTCTTTGCACAAGGTAGGCAAGGACTTCTTGTCACCAAGAGGCCCCGATCAAGCAAATTGAATTGTTCAGCAGGTGAGTTTCGGTGCGCCATGGTGCCATGGTTTCAACGGCGATTGCCGCATACCTGTAAGCTCTTTCAAGGCATGTATACTTACGGCGCCGGCTTTGAGGGGTTTTTTCAGAGGGTCAGCCGCAGCTGAGGTGCCCGGGAGATGGGACAAAGCCACAGTGTCGTCACAGGTAGCGTCCCAAACTAAGGACCGCCCCAAAGTCCAAGGTCAGTCAGTGTCACACCATCCGATGTCACTCATCATATATATCTGCTGTCAAGTACAATAAAATGTACAACATATTTCCGTATAGTTCTATTAGAACATAGTCAATAACATCGCCTTAAAAACATTATTATATCGGTCGCAAGGCGAACGCGACCCCGGCATTGAGATACTAATAAGGAAAATGATGCGTTTGCAATAGCACAGTTATATCATTATATTCTATAGATATTGTATCCAATTACTAGGGTTGCCTAGTCTATAGTAAAAAATGTAATTATGAGCGTGCAATCTACATCTCTCTGTCCATCCCGAGGGACTCAGGATTGTGTTATATGTGATCATTATACGCTGATTAATTTAAACAATTTTATAGGCGCACTGCGGGTGAAGGACTAAGGATACTGAGAACTTGGGTACTGCTTAGAATTGGTCTGCAAACTAAAGGTGGCAGGTTTCAACCCCAGCAGACAGTGATTTATCATACCACGCAATTTTTGGTGAAGAAAAATATCCTGCATGTGTTTGAGAAGATTTTTAAAACATTTACCGTTTGTTCACTTGGCGAGTCCGAGGCCGCTACACTCATCTGTGTTCATCGTGTTGTGTAGCTCTGCCTAGTCCGTCGGGAACATTTGAGGGAAAGCCCGAAGATAACACATACTGCCCCTGAACTATCGTTATTTTTATAACTCAACTCATTTATTTTTTCATTTTAATTTATATTTATTATATTTTAGAACTTATCTGAGCATATTTCAGATTTATGGATAGAAAAAATCAGGAGGCCGGTCTTTATCCTGCGAGCCCAAATTGCCGTTTCGTTGCTCTATTTGAGCTACTCATAATCCTACCAAATGTGTCGAATTACGCTCCCTATTTATCTTTAACCCATTACGCTAATCACACCAAACTCGTCGTAGAGTTATAAGAAAAAAACATATGATTTGTTTTATATCAAACAGTACTCAGCCCTAAGCGAGGTAAGATATATAATTGAGTGTGTTCTGGAGCCTTCATCATGAATTGCTAGAATTATTACAAATAAACTGTTTTTCCTGTGCAATCAATTAATTTGCCTATCATGTGTATGATATAATGCTATCCTCGTAAGGGCTCTTGAGTAGACCGCCGTTAATAGGTATTCTGTTAATTGCGGCTGGACATAGAACAGATAAATTATAATTAATGATATGTCAATCAAGCAAGTGACATTGTGAGTCTGTGTCTGATGAATCACTTCAAGGGCTTGCAAACGGATACTGTGATTAGGGTTGAACTGGAGTCAAAGTTCTACTGTCATTTTAATTGAGCTATGTTATATATACATCGATTAATTCCTAAGATTTTGCGAAAGGAAAAACCAAATCACATCATACATGATGATGTTGTTTTGTTTTATTGTATATAACTACCTTCTCTTATTAGGTATTTGATATATTTATTTACAACAACAACAATTAACAATATTTATTTTGTAAATAGTGTTTTATAACTAACTATTTACATGACCCAAATCGGCATCCCGAGAAGAATCCCGGCATCAAGAAGACTAGCAACATTGCCAAGTTGGATACCAATGCCGACCGGGATGCTATGTAAAGCTCCTGGTCCTAATCACTGTACTTAAGTTCAGAAACAATCATCTTTGTAATACAGACAACTACTCGAACCACTCGGCCTGCGCAGGTCCTACATAACTAAAGTTGTTTTATGTGTATCATATTCGTACGTCAATAGTTTCACACAATAAAATTTGCAATCATCGTCCCACAGTTAGAAGTATTCATTCATATTATTGAGGTTGTAGCCTATTAGGTAACTGAATCTTTAACTAAATGTATAGTATTCGTCTCCGTTAAAATTTCCTGAAAACCCTAGTTAGCACGCAAATAATACTATCCAGAAATTGTCTTCTGTGAGTGGTTTCGCCGCAGTCAATCGGCTTTGACTAAGAACGGAAGATACTGATAGAGCTCCACCCAGGATCACGTGGCCTGTTTCCCAAGGGTAATATTAGTAACTTAGTGTTAGAACACTTAACACCGAGCGTTATCACACACACGGGAATGTCACGTGATTATAACATTGCGTTAGATAAAATACAACTTATTACACACATACCTCAGAGCTGACCCGTCCCACCCAGCTTCGAACAGATTACGCATCTTGTCATTTTGAAGATGCAATCTTTATTTGAACCGTGGTGGCCGTGTGGTTCGAGTAATCGCTTACAACGCAAAGGTTGTGGGTTTAAATCCCGACTAATGTACCGATGATATTTTCTGAACTTAAGGTTGGTAAGGTAGGGTACTGTAGTTATTCACACCATCTGCTATTTTCCATGAGCTTTACTGCGAAGGAAAACATTGAGAGGAAATCAGTCACGGTGGCACCAAAAGAGGGTGTGCTACTCTGCCTACCCATTCGGGGACTTGGCGGACGAGGACGTGAAGAATGGAGAGAAGCTAGTAACTTATCTTTGGACAATATATCAAAATTCTGAATTTAAAAACATCACCCCAGATAACGGTAGAGAACACGCGCTATTGAGTGAAGTAATAAACATGAAACGAGACGTCCCGGCGGCGTTTATAGCCTCAATTAGCAATAGCAAGGTTCGCATCTGCTTGTTGTTTGTTACATTATTTACTGGGAGTTGCGCATTTGCGTGACGTCACAAGGATAATAGCGTGTACCTTGACCTTAGACTAATGTCAGCCAGCCGCGGTGGCGCTGCGAGTGCGCGTGCGTTATGTAACCGAGATAAACTCGCCCAGGAAATGCAGCGCTTGCATCACACCAATTACGCTTTTTATTGTTTCCTCTTAACCACGATGCGTTTGTTTATAATTATACAGTGTTATTTTTATTAAGATATTATGCTATCATTTACTTTGTAAGTTTTATGTCGGTTTCTTCTATATATAAGTGGCCAGTACTATTTTTAGATTTTTTTATGAATTGTACCCGCGAGAGTAATAATTATAAAATTATTTTTAATATCGTCTTTTATGCACATTTATAATATCTTAGAGACCTTGAATACTCTCATACTGTTTCCATGCTTCTCTGCCATACACAGGCAGGATTATTTGGCACATTTTGGTATTACTTATAATTATCAATTTGATTAGTTAATAGACCGACGGCATTAGACGCGTAAAGTTAGATTTCATAGGTAGTTTTTTTCAAATAAAATTTAACACATTCTATACTTGTTAAAATCCAACCTATCTATGCTAAATTTTATCAGATTCAGCAGTGTTTAAGGGAAAGAAGAACAAATATGCTCACAAACTTTCTTACAAACATTTAATAGTAGGCAGTAGGATTGGGTTTGACCAATCGTATCAACTTGCATTTATTTTAGGACGCGGAAATTAGCGTTATCACTTTAGGAGCGCGTGAACCAACAAGGTAATTTGCTACGTCGGGGCGCGGCCGAGCCTGTCGGAAACGATTTGTCACTTTAATCGTATCCTCGTGGGATTTCTTAGACGATATAATGATTGACAAATTTATACTACAAAGGTAGCAAACAAACACGAACCGTCTGATCACTAGTGCGATGTCGAGCTAAGGTCGGGTGGAGTTTCTGTACTAGCCGTATAAGGGACGAACGGTTCTTGCTACTGATAGTAAAGATATTCCATTCAGGAGACCTTACTTCTAGCAAGGACTCAATACTATAGGCTGCTGGATGTAATCTGCGCCTGAAAACAGTGACTTCTTTGTTGCGATCTTCTCTAAAGGGGAGTTACTCCACAATTTTGAACGGGCGATGTGTTGTGTTTTAACTGCTGGTGCCTACCACGTCACGTGTAGGGCATGCTCATCTGTAGTGCTGTTACGGTATGGTCTATCAGTGCATCGCAATATTAATGTATATTAGGGCGAATAGAACTTAAAATAAAATTATAAGCGGTCCGATAGTATAGGCTTGCAGTTGGAGGCTCCAGCAGCTGCGTCGCCTAGGCTTCGTGGCATAAAACTTTACTCGCTATTTAGATTATGTGTCCGGTCACTCAAAGACGGGAACGTCAAGAGTACACGAAATCGGCGAGCATGTATGAAGAAACTGATGAATGTGGACGAGGCGATAGAGGTATGAAAGCGTAGTGAGAATTGGTGCTCAACTCTCCCTGCCTACCCCGTTAGGGACTCGGCGTGATGATATGTATGTATGTATGTATGTAAGAATGTGTTCTTTATGCAGTAGCTTGTATCAATGCGTAATCCTAGCATAAGCTTCTCGTTGTTATGTGACTTATGATTAGGACGTTAATGAAAATGTATTTGCGCGTTAGTGACGTCGGTTAGCACTATTGTTAACACTATATTTTATAAATATGTTTATAATACAATATTTGGAAACTTGTTTGTATGTAAATATTTAACATAGCAGACAGTATGTGTAGGTATATAAAAATAAAGTTATTTGACAGTATTTTATTGGAATATTTATCTTGTTCATTGCATCATCGTTGATATCATGATACAACTATTTTTATGTAGAAAAAAGAAGTCCAAAAACTCTAGAAATTAGGAAATATCTACAGAAACAAATTAAAATGCGTAGTATTACGATTATATAATGGCAAAATAATGCTTAATAATTTTGAACATTTCTCAAACTGAAGTGGGATGACATCATTCTCACGCCGGCTCAAGTCATAAGCTATCAAACAAATTATATTGTGCGTATTTGCAACTATTGTTTTTGTATAATCTACTAACATTATTAATGCGTTTATATCGACGTTTGTTACTCAATCACGCAAGAATGACTGTATGTTTTCATTAGGATATATATTTTTTTAGGGAAGCTGTGGTGGCCGTGTGGTTCGACCATTTGCCTGCGACACAAAGATCGCATGTTCAAATCCCGACTGGACCAATGAGTTTTTCTGAACAGTTTTTCTTAAGTACAGTGATTAGTCACACCACGAGCTTTACGGTGAAGGAAAACATCGAGAGGAAACCTGCAAACGTTTGAGAAGTAATTCAAAGGCGTATGTATAGTCGTGCTTGAGTAACGGCGACGGACTCGCCATCTGTCACGTTGGTACCTAAAATATATCAGATGTAAAGTGGATGTGTGGGTATTACCTATACACCTCTGCCTATCCCTTCGGGGACCCTTGTGGGAAGGCGTGAGGATATATATACATATTTTTTTTAATGCGGTAGGAGAATTTTTATTTTATCTTGAGTTATAGACCGAGACTGTAGTCTTTTATCAAGAAAGCCTATCGCTTGATAGCATAATCTGCTTAAACATTAGTGGTTTCTAGTGCTATGTCCACCTCAGGGTTATGTAAGTTTAAATCTTTACATTGTATAAAATTAAGTCGTTTAGATCTTATAAACTATTCACTGGATTTTAATTCAGTTTTCAGAAATAGATATAAGTACCTAGTGATTCAAGAGGAAGGTTTATATGTAACATGTATACATATAATGTATAATATATTAACACAGAAAAGATGGAAACAATGAATTCAAACATAATCTGCAGGATAACCCACAGTAACCATTTTTGTCATGTACTTATTATTCGTTTCTACATTGCGAAGTCGGGCGGGTCCTTAGTTAAGGAGAAAAATAAGTTAACTGTGGCCAAAGTCACCTATTTACGTAAATGAAGCGTAAAAGTTACCTCACTGGCGAAAAGCTTTTACTTTTAGTGCGACAACAGGTTTGGTATGATCAGACGGGTCAAGGTCGGGCCGAGAGAGCTTCACAAAGCTGTTTGGGGCCGCGAACACATTATTAACATCGATCGGAACCAATAAATTGTCTGCACTCATACATTATGCGGCATCGTTAGGTTAGCTAATAAGCTATTTTTAAAATTATTGTCAAAAACGTCTTTAATTTACGATCCTGTTCGAACTCGACACCAGATCTAGGAGGTCTCTTAATGCTTGTTTATCAGAATAGCGTCTGGCTGAACGTTCTGCGAATTGAGTGTGGAATACGAGTCGATTGACATCGTATTATGTCGATGGTTATTATCACAAATACCTTCTCGTCTTCCCACAAGCTTGCGCGAATGAGTAGGCAGCAGCGTTACACCCTCGTTTTACTATAGAAACTTATCAATAATCATATCAAATCTTGTTGATTAATCATAATACTTACATACATATCACGCCGTCTCTACCCCGTTAGGGAGACGGAGAGGATTACGATTACGATTACGATAGACGGAGACTTTAGAGCGCCAGTTCTCACTAGACTTAGGTACATACTCACACTCTTTCGCTTCGTCTAAATTCATCAATATCTTATTATTCTGATGTATGTATTAATATTTGTTTTATTGTAATGTTTCACTCAAATCCATTCAGCAGTTTCTGCGCGATGTTTGCGTGTAGAGCACGTTGCGCACGGGTATTTCAAAAGGACATTTAATTTGCATTGTATATTCGTAGGTATTTTTTATTGCCCAAAATGAGTGCGGCGCCTTCCCACCCTTGACCCGTGCAGTGCGGGTTGCGCAACCATTCCCTGCCGAAGGTGCTCAGCGCGCAGCCAAGGTTGCCGGCCCGCGAATCACTCATCTTTTCCTTGCCAAAGTAAACTTACAAGTTGCGGTCTGTGAATTTGTAAACGCTCAGGGCAGTTGGTATGATATTTAATTAACTGGTGTTTTGAGAAATATTAATAATTTTTAATTAAGAATTAAGAATTCATTATAAAGTTATTCTAATTTATTAGTTTCTAATATATGTATATCAGAAATATTTGCCGCGCCTTTTTCTAATACGCACTTATTTCTAGATGCTAAGTTGTATTGGCAATTTGTTTTTATGAGCTCGATATAAATGCATATATATTTTATACCTAAAGGCAAGCCAGTTTTCCAACTTGATATTTTAAATCGGACATCAAATAATATCGATGAGTATAAGGAACATAGGTAGGCAACATAAAATTGCCATATAAGTAATATTTAATGGCAGTCAAATATCGTATTATTTTACCAACTTAAATCTACCGACCGCATTGACAAAAAATAAACCTATAGGTATATTTACCCTTAGAAATGAGGTAAATAATATAAGGTAATATTAACGTTATTACAATTAATATAAACCTCGAACAAAAGAAAATTAAGTGCGCCTGATATTCCTGGTAACCGCTTAGCACCAGTTGTGCCGAAACAATGGTATCAAACGTCCAGATAAACGCTTACCATCAATACAAAAAAGACCTCATTGGCACACTTAGTCAGAATGTCAGGTCATTACGTAGTTCTTATATGTTTAAATATGATTTACGCATTTTTAATTGAGCAGTGTAGGAACCCGGCAGTGACTAGCGATATTGAATACAACGGAAGCCAAGACGTCTTCAAGGTCTCAGAGACATACTTTGTAAACATGCTGTTAATATAGACGTCTCGTAGAATAAACATAGGGTGTTACTTGTCTATAAAAAATATTTGATTATATGAAATACCAGACGTGACTCCGGTCTCGCTTGTTTTTTTTTATAATCACCTCTTCCTAATCCAGACTAGTGAAGCTTTCCATGAGTGGAATGTTTTTGAATCAGTTAAAATCATTTTGAGTGCTCCATTATAAGTAAACAATTTTACAAACAGAATGAGCCGTGGTCGTCGTGTGGTTTGAGTCTGCAACACAAATATTGTAAGTTCGAATCCCAACTGTTCCAAAGAGTTTTTCTGAACATATGTACAGTAGGTAGTCACAATTCGAGCTTTACGGTGAAGCAAAAAATCGAGAGATAACTTACATACTTTCGTACTTCATACACGACTATATATGTGTACGCCTTTAGAAACTCAAAGGCGTATGTATAGTCGTGCTTCAGTAAAGGCAACGTGACTTCTGTCACATTGGCACCTAAAATACCTATATCACTGGCGGATAATGAGTGTATGGGTACTACCTACTCACATCCGTCACCCCTTCGGGGACCCTTGTGGAAAGGCGTGTAAATATTATTGTAGATGAGGAAGCATTATTTTTTTCACGAGACACTTGTCAAAGTCGCGGCCATTTGCACCTCAATTGGGTTAATAATCATCATCAGCCCACTCTAGTCCACTGCTGGACATAGGCCTCCCCTAATGAGCGCCATAGCGCCCTGTCTTCAGCTTGCCGCATCCAGCATCTGCCAGCAGTCCTTCGCAAATCGTCATCCCACCTGGTCGGAGGGCGTCCTACACTACGTTTGCCTAGTCGAGGTCTCCACTGAAGAACACGTTTACCCCAGCAGTTGTCGGTTCTTCGCGAGATATGGCCGGCCCACTGCCACTTCAGCTTGCTAATTCTTTGAGCTATGTCGATAACTTTGGTTCTCTGTCGGATATATTCGTTGCGAATCTTATCCTTCAGAGAGAATCCGAGCATAGCTCTCTCCATAGCTCGCTGAGCGACCTTAAACTGGTGGACCAGCCCTATCGTGAGTGTCCACGTCTCAGCTCCGTAGGTCATGACGGGTAGGACGCACTGATTGAAGACTTTAGTTTTCAAGCATTGCGGTATGGATGACGAGAAGACTTGAAGACTTGACGTAGTTTCCCAAACGCTGCCCA
>JACCPG010006744.1:0-13558 GCA_016069955.1 Drepana arcuata | reverse complement strand
CTTGCGCGTTGCCACTCTGTGTTCGGAGAGTTGTACTGTGTTGGCAGCATAATGAGACTAATCCCTCTGCTGCCAACACAATATAACAATCCTCCCCCTCCCCAAGGAGCTCATTACTGGAAACCTTATTCACCGCGTAGGAACACAACACAATAACTTGTGTTATTTGGCTTTGACTTCTATAAGGTGGAGGTCCTGCCCCAGTCGGGCAGCTCCAAATTCGAACGGGAAACCCGTTATGCCCTACCTCTCTTACATAGTATAAGGCATATTAAATAATTTATCTTGACAAAAAAAACTGCCTACACAAAAGTACCACCACGGGCTTTCTAAAAAGATATATTTTATTTATTCCTTAATACAATGGCTCTGATCGGATCGGAAAATGCAGAGATTTTTTTCTAGTAACTTATTATCATCGGAAGAAAATATTGTTCTTGGCTTAACAGTTTAATACTACCTTACTGAAAGTATTGAAACCAAAGAATGCTAAACATTTGTGCAACCTACTGGTCCGGCGCACCTAGTGTACACGCCGGTGGAGTAACGCGGCTGGCACAATGGCAGCGTGCAGAGACAATTACATCAATGTGCATGTAAGTGACAGGCCGCGTATCAGATGCGGCGCTAATCATACACCCACGTTTAATTGGCGCTAATCCCACGCACACATGCGCAATGCTGACTCTGTGTGTGTGTTTGCTCGTACAATGATATCTACAGCTGAGATAGATTCGATGTCAATAGAACTCTGATAGCAACTTTGGATACGTCGCCAAGGACACGGACACTGCTCTATAAGTAGGTACAAGTGCTTGTGGAGACTTTAAGGACATCCTAGGGATGGGACATGTTAGGGATCTCATTATTTTGTATGCTACTAACGTTCCCAATAAATATGAGGTAGGTAACGTGCGCGTCAGCTTTTGATGCTGTTTGCACCTATGGGTGATGCAAACCGTTTACTCACAAATGACATGACTTGAAGGTGTTATGTAAACGCTAATTCTACAGGCATTATAAACGCGATAGCTTGTCAGAGTATATGTTTGTTACTCAATCACGCGAGAACGGCTGAACGAAATCCGATGAAATTTAAACTTTTGAGATAGATTATTAGCTGGATTAACACATATCATGTGTTATTCTAGAAAAACTACCAACTTATTTTAAGCAGGCGAAGCCGCGCGGCAGAGTTTGATATAAAATACATAAAGCGCATTTAATTATAATAAACTTTGAACAGTTTGAACTACAATATAATTACAACATATTGAAAGAATTGCATATAGGAAAGCATTTGTAGCGGGCCGCTATAATTAAAGGCATTCCTTTATCTGCCATTAAGAATGTCATCTACGTGGTGTCAATTACATTCCTATAAATACACGGCCGGGGTCCAGTAGCGCCGCATACAGGATGGCCACCATCGAATCTGGCGTTAATTGGTTAACGCCTTTACTGACTTTACACGATACATATAAACACCTCGAAATTCATATAACCATCACTGATGAATGGGGACGAAGCGTAAGAGGTATGTATGTGTAGAGCGAACTGTCGCTCTATAGTCTCTGCCTAACCCGTTAAGGACTCGGCGTAATGATATGTATGTATGTAACCTCAGATAGCAAATTTTGATTTTGATTTTGAAATAAAGTGTATAACTGTGCTGGTCTAAGCAAATGGGTCCATGATCATGATTTTATTCGTGAAGGAAAAGCGTACCTGCGTATCGCGCAAATTGTTGCGAGCATATAACAGCTATCTGTCAAATGCAGCCAATATTTCACGTAGTTAATCGAATGCGGACCTTGACCCCACACAACAATTGTTTAATGCCTCAGTTCTCGTCCCAATTTGCTCGGATAGAGCTTGATTAAAGAAACTCAAGTAATTGCCGGGACACGTCACCCGATTGCCACATCTTCCACTGTTTGTGCGCCACGGGTTATGCCACGGGTTACTCCATACGCCTAGACTTGCGTGGCTATATAGGACATCTTATATTACAATATCAAGTATAAATTAGAATTCTTAGAAATGCACGAATTGCTCCCACGCGTGGATATCTCAACTACTTCATTACGAGTGTACAGAAATTTTAATAATGTTCGCGACCCTCCAGCATCTCCCAGGCTATATGGGTTATGTGAACGCTCTATTGCTCATCATACGACGAGCCAAATACCTGTTTGGTAAGTTGGGATAAATAAGAAGAGACAAGAAACGACATTGTAGCGATTTCCTAGTTCCCAGGACTCACCAGCGTCGAGCTTCAGCGCCCGGGCGGCTTTCCTGGCGTCGGCGGTGGACACGTCGTGCTCCACGAAGTACTCCTCGTAGCGCACCTCGTAGCCGCCGCCCTCGCCGAGGCCGCCCTCGCCGGGGCCGCCCTCCCCAGTCCCGTTGGCGCGCGCAGTCCCCACCGGCCTCGGCGCCGCGGCGTGCCGCACCTGGCACCAGGCCTCGCTGCTTATTGGACCCCCTCTTAAATCTCTCGTCTCCCATTCAATCCTTGTTACGATGGACGTGCCTTTTTTATGCCCTACTAACAAATATTCGAGTTTTTCAGTATTTCCTTTTCTACAGCTTGCTGGGATACATTTGTGAACTCGAACATTTGTACCGAGTAGGCATTAAAATAAAAAAAATGCATATCTTTGACCGGTTACCATAGTAAAAGCTTTACTTAGTTTGTGGCTAGTACAAATTCCTTCAAATAAACGTCAAATAATTGGGGTGGGTCCAGTATCTTCCCCCGCGGCTGCCGTGTGTCAGCGTCGCTAACTACACCAACTTTGGGTGGGACGTTAGGCATATCATACCTGCCGCGAGTGCGCGGACCTTCTATAAATAACAGTGCACAATAGACAGGTGGCATTGATCAAACAATTGAATAAGTTTATAACTCTACAGCGGGACAATGATTGTTAGACAAGTACCTGCGATTAAAACGATGCTTCAGTCTTACGGTAGGTTGTCTGATGGCGCCAATTAGGTAAGCTAATATGAAGGATTAGTACGGGTTCGGTTGAAGAATACGCACGATACTAAAGGAAGTCCCAGTATGGTGGGCCACGTAACGTGAATGGATTCATAAGTAACAGACATTACAGGAAACTGCAAAATCTTATTAGTAACACCACATTGTAATATATGACATTTAGTACGATTAGTGACTAGCAGGATAGTGTCAAGGTGAACTGGTTTTCACAACAATCGGTCGATTTGGAATGGTAAGATATGCAATAAAATTACTCTACTAATGAGTGAATGCAATCAGCGCCTGCATTACAGCCTGCAGGTACATCAGTATACCTTGACACGTATTGTAAGTTAGTAGTGTTAGCAGGGTTACCAGAATCTTATTCACCAGCACTTCCGGCACACGGAAGATGACGTCAGATGTCGCGCAGGGGAGCACGGCGAGCGCCAATGTAGCCGCCAGCCACGCGAGCACCGCGCACATGGCATGGCCTTATGGCGCGCGCAGGTCCTGGACACGGGGAGGGCTGGCCGTGAACACATCAGGCTGGATGGTCATGCTGGGCCGACCATCCATACCTGTGTGACCACTGTTTTAGACCAAAACTATTATTATAAAAGTTTATAAACAAGGATAGGCAGGTTAAAAGCACAGTCAGTACGATTATACAGTATATATTGTGACCAAGAAAAGCTAAGGAAAGAAAGGGAGACCACGTAAATCGGTTATAGCTCAGTTGTGTCTCCCATAGAGCGAAATCACGAAGCCTCCCATGGATGGAATGAACAATACGCGTGTCACAACAGGCTGTCACGTCATCGCCAAGTTTGTACGTCGCAAAGCGACTACAAATTCCCTCCTTAGCACCCAGCCGCGTGGGCTTCTTAGCATTCCTGAGCTGTCCTAAGGTATCGCTTACAGATTGCACCGCCGATGTGGGCTAACGTCGTGTTGGTATGCAAGGCGTGGCCGGCAGCTCTGAGGACCGAGTTGTACGCAGTCTAGAAAGTTTGAACCACTTGCCGATTCTTCTCATCGAAGATCACGTGGTTCGGGGCCGGTTGTTGCAATTTGATTAAACAACAACAATATTTGTTACTATTACTATAATTTATACAGTGGAGCTATGAGCCTAATGCGCGCTATCGAAGAATCAATCCGTGTTGATGACTTCCGTATTCATATCACATTTGTACTTATTCCAGTAAATTTATGGTTTTGAACCTATCAACCGTTAGCCGAAATGTATAATCGTGCCTCGAGCAAAGGGGACGGCGGTGTAGGTAAATTGGAGTGAAGGCAGCGCCAAGGTAGGTTATTGGGGCAGCCGGTTGCACTGGGCGGGTCGCCGTTACTTGCCTTTAAGGCACCTACTGAATATATTGACAAATTCAAGTGACGGCTGTTCTAAATATTAATAATACAGACTTGAGTCATCGTAATAGGTACCTACGCTGCTGTTAAAATATGTTTACGAAATAAACATCTCGAAGACTTGTCATCGTTGGCATCAAGAATATATCTCCGGCGTAAACTCATTGGTACAGTCGGGATTCGAACTTGTAATCTTTGTGTTGCAGGCAACTACTCGAACCACTCAGCCACTCGCCTCTTTACGGTCATCTGATTTCTTAATTATAATTTCTCAAGTCTATAAGTAATGTAGGGAAAAACGTCAATCGCACCAAGTCCTTGGCGTAAACAAACGAAGCGCGACGGGCGACAAATGACACCTTCGAACTTGATAGCTGTCAAGCAAAAAGTAACCTTCGGTGTAGAAAATGTGATAGAATCACGTAAACGATCAGAGAAAAAATGTTGCTGGCGAAATGAACTAAATGTACTTATATTTATTTGATATTTCAATTGACTTGCAAATGTGCCAACTTGGTTTAAAGTCCTGCCAACGTGACCGACTATAGGTAGGCAGCAGGTACCGAATCAAGAATTTGATCATTGTTGATAATCCTGTAAGGTAATAAATCCTACCACCCATTGTTATATTAAGATACATCAATTTTATTGCGTTCGTTGTGTAATTCGTTCGAATTTTAAATAAATACATGTATTGTCTACAAAAATCGCATCAGGATCGAAACCGGGAATGCTTCAGCTTAAAATCTCGAACAGGACCCAAGTACCTTACATAAGAGCCGTCAAATCGGACTACAACATTAGTACTATATGAGTGATTCCAAATGTGCTTCAAGGCAACACATATACAATACATAAAGTGAAATATGCTTCTCCAAAGACTTTTCGATGAACAAATATACAACAAAAATAGGAATCGAGAACGAGAGTTAGATTTATGATAAGCATTTACAAAGATTACTGACATGATTTTACTGAACAATGAGGCGTCAGAAATCATATTTCATGGATTGGTGTTTGTTTGTTCTACTGGGCGTCTCAAAAGAGAAATCCAATAAATTGTGTTGGTTTTAGCGCAAGTAAACAACAAGCGTGGTCTTCTGACCACACTCCGGATATTTATTCTTAACCGGTGTCCTTCATCCAGAGGTAGAGTACAAGACGTCACAATAATTACACCCTTTGCCGATAAATTTGAGCATTCATATTGTATTGGACACAAAATTTAACGGCACGGAAAATGTTCTGAAAAATAACTAATCTAATACAAACATTAATATTTTTCAGACTCATCCTAAATTATACTTTTTTTTTCGTCGATGTATATGAATTCAAAAGTGCCTTATTAAGTTCGACGTTGAATACATACATTACACACATATCATAATGCCGGGTCCCTCACGGGTCAGGCAGAGGGGGTAGAGCGCCAGTTCTCTAGTTCCACGGACGGTCAGCAATAACAAGTCATTCATCTCTATATATTCCAACTGTATTTAGGTATGAACAATTTTTATGCGAAGCGATTTATGTCCGCGCTAAGTGTTTGGCCGAAGTGCCGATGATACTAACTCAAGGACTACCTGTAAGCGACGGCCTTATTCTATATAAAAAAATGATCGAATTGATTTTGAAAATAGTTACATTGATGACGCATGTCATGGCCGACTCGCTGCTGGTCGTACAAAGCCAGCTATAAAGCTGCCATCACCTCCCATCACATTACACTATTTACATTCTATCATAGACGAAAATATTGTCGGTATATCATAATATATTTGTAGACGCTACATTCTCAAATTTGTTCAACACATATTACTTTATCAATAAAGTTACACATGCTGACAAGATAGTAGATACCAGGCTACATGAGTAGAGGGTAAATGTGTGTATATCTGACAACGTTGGACAAGCTCTGCCTTGATTAAGCACAAGATCCATAAATTTAAACGCAACTGCTTCGACAAATTAAAAAGTATAGTAAAAATATTTGCACTTGAATGTATATCGCGAAAAACTTTACCGACTTACAAATTTATCCAAGCAATCAGCTTTGCTGACTGACAGCGATACAATGGAACCAATCGATGCAAATATTTCCGCCGTTATCTTCCTATTGATCGAGACCCACTCAATAGTGTCGGATGCGGTTTCATCTCGCATAACTGTGCGCGGCGGCGTCTGTAACGCGACACTGACACTTCCGACTGCCGTCTCTACTGGTTACTGGATTTGTTACTTACTCTGTTGGTTCGTTAGCAGTGTGCTGTGGATAGGTGGGTAGGTCCTCTTGTACGGCGAGGACATGATCTATAGTGTAGCTTGCACGTGGAGATTAACAGAATTTGGTGCTAAAGCTATTATTTCCGTGGCTTATAATAAGCATGAGACGATGCTAATGATAAGGACAGCCTGAAGGCATAGTTATGTTAACACTACCTACTCCTACTTATAAAGTAGGTAGTCGTTATACAGCACAATAAGAGCGACCACCTACTCACGATCCTTGTATCGGTGGAAATATCGGGAAAGTTCCCTAGATCGCCTCGAGTGCAGGCAAATCGTAATCAGAATTAATATTATTACTTATTTACTTACAGAAATGGGATCAGGCGAGCTCACGATTTAGGGCCGATTATCGTTTAGGGAGCGTTGTCTGTGTGTGAGACATCGGAACCTATTAAGTGCAGTGCGCGAGCGCGCTGGCAACCTAACGTGTAACAAACTAAGCTTTTCTGTTTTTGTATTAATGGTGTCACAACTTGAGGAGCTTTTCGAAAACATGCTTAAAGAGTTTTTCAAATCATCTGGTTCTAAATGTCTCATCATGTTCAAGTGACTCAATTCATGGCGTTTCATCAAACACGTCTAAACCCAGGTCTTCTTTTTTGCTCTTGGTTTTGGTCGCACCGTAAAGTAATAGGCACCGCAAGAGCGATGCCTATTATTTTAGTGTCGACGGCATCTTGGGTCTTCGACGAACCAGTTACAATCATAGAGTTCAAGTCATTAAATAGTTGCAGAAAAATATCGGGTACATCGTTATCGGTTGCTCAACGGTTTTAGCTGCGATGTGTGAAGGCAAACACTTGGTAACTTAATGTTTACTGAGCGATAAGCTCCGCCAGTGCCCTATATGCCTGACACACGCGTCATGAAGTTACAGTGTCGACAGGATCTCCCATATTAGGCAACTAACCAATCAATGCATTGAGCGACGAAATATCGTATATTTTATATACCACGGTTCCACCGAACTCCCTAAGTATCGGGACTTAGTAGTGATAATTATAACGAAATAGTTTAATCTAATTTATAGCGCTTTAGTGTTTCTCAATAACGCACGGCATTCAACTGAGTACTAAAGGGTAAAATTATGAGCGTAATAGTGACGAAGCATCTGCAGGTAAAATGAGCACCGTTAGTGGCTTAGTACTTAGTTTTATTTCAGCATAGTCCAGTAGTATGTCAAACTATGCTCCACCAATGTAGGAAACCCGTAACAAGGGAGGAGTTAAGGAATAAGCAAACACGAGGCGAACCTGTATGTTTGAATTTGAGAACGTCTCGAACAATTGGACAAGTCACAACGTACTGATGCATCTGTAACGTTGGCACCTATACTGTGTTATTATTCAAATGAAAAGTAGGTGTTATTATACTACTGTCGTTCTCAACAATTTCATGTGTGTAGGGAAATGCACTTTCTAATTAATAATTTTGGCTTCCTGTGTCGGTATCAGTTAATAGATAATAGGATCTTTGTCTGAGAGGAGAGCTGCTACTTTCGTGGTAATAACTAGCGCCTACTCCTATTCATATAGGTATAGCACCATCATTACATGCACGCTTCAATAGCTCCGAAGGTGTGTCCGGTCAACGACTGACTTTTCGTATGTTGTGGATTTTTGGTACACCAGTGAACATTGGGTGCAGACAACGTAGGTATACGTAATGCACTAACGAGTGAATGTAATTTTATACAATCTTAATGGATGTATTGTTGAGAGTTTATTGTTCTTATGTGGTATGTGTTTCGATCTACTTGGCAAGTATATATTGAACATCACTAATATCTAGTGACGCTGTATATCCATACGTTTGTTTGACATACCCTTTACTGAGAACTCGCAAGCGTCCAACGATACACAACTTTCGAAGAATATAAACCGCTAAGCCATAAAAGTCGTGACATGATTTTGTATCGTTCGACGACCATCACTCATAAGTCAACAACCGTAACACCCTTCGCGAATCGAAGGGTCTCAAGTAAAGCAGGTGGGTTCCCCTTTGGAACATCCGAAAATGGGTCACTGGTTTATTACTTATTTAGTTCTTGACTGATCCGGAATTCTTCAAAATGCCTTGTCGTTAATAATGAATATTAACTACCGGGCCATTTGAAATATTACTACAAAATCAATACTTAAAACAATAGGTTTTAAGTACACGAGTAAACACAATCGGCGGCACTTATATTATGTAGGTGAACGTATGTAGTAATCTCCAACAAGGGAGTGCTCTCTAAGAGTGCCTTTTGTAGTGGGAGGAGTGGTACCTTTGCACACGTTATCTAGGCCCTCGCGTCCGGCCAGCTGGGCATAATGCCTCATTCATCGAGCATAATGGCCTGCCACGATGGACTATCGGAACTAGACATGAGGAGTCCCTATTATTAAAAGACTTAAAAATGGCATACGACCGAATAATAAGTTTAAAAGGTGTTTAAATGTGTAAAGACGAATTATTTACTTAATCTTTGCTCTACAACACGTTGTGCATTAGCAATGCCAAATCGAGTGCCCCAATGAAAGCTAATAAATAAATAGGTACACCCCTGATGGAGGTAGCTAATCATGCGTACCTATCTAGTCTAGATACCCACCGGAATACGTTTCAGCTGTGACGCGAACGCGCGGCCGCACAAAGCGCATGAATTATGCAGGAAGAGGATGCGCCCGCGCTGCCCGCGGCTTGCACCGATGGCGCAGATATTGTGGGTACTAGTTGGCGGACATTTGCAGAATTATTTTGGCGTTAAACATGTTTTTTATAGTGATACGGCCCACCTACCAGGTAGCGTAGATAAATAAGTACATTAAATATGTATTTAGAATTAAAATAATGACAACTTTGAGGATATAACTTTGCTATTTCTATTCCTCTTTAATCATATGAAAGCTTATCACGACGTCACCATACAGCAAGAGCCGCTACTAATAAATATTTTGACAATCAATTATGACTTCTTAACACGGATACGAGTAAATCTATCGTCGAGGTCACTCCGATCAGACAAGTGAAACTGGTGACAACTTGAATCATAATTTAGAACACAAACGAGGAAATCCTTCTTATGCGAATGGAAAAATTGTCGGCGCAATACGTGTACCTACTTAACTGTAATTATGCTACATAACACGTTGGCTGTAACAGTTGGCACACCAATATTAAATAGAGCCAGATGGGATAGCATATCTATCGAACTTCAGAATGTGCTATGGTAAAATTTACATATTGGCATAATTTCTTTTGAGCAATATAATGATTGATTGATTGATTGAATATAATGTTTAACTCTTTGCAATTTGTACTATCCATTGGGTCTCACTGACTGTCTATGCACGCTTTTTATTAAGGACTACTATGCCTTTAATATACTAAGGTAATTTACTATCGCAACTATAATAAAACCTCAAACTTTTTCTCACTCAAACTGAATCAACAGGAGATAAAGAAGACATGTAACTATGTATCTTCAATAAACCTAATGAGATATCATGGTAGGTGATACTCGCTTGGAATTAGCTATACTTGTCCGAAACCAACCAAAGCCAAATACAATGTAACTGCCATTACTTCTGGCCATGACTCTGACCGACAATTCATTATCATCAATGGATTCCAGCGCTTAACATACAATGTTCATTAAAATACGTTGTAGTGCTCAATCATTGTGTTATGTGTAATCAAACTCTGACTCATTAAAACCTAAGTTTAAAATGTACTGTTTCTTTCAAACACATATGTTATCACCTTATTTCTATCTACATCTCTATCGACATGCAGTAATGATGTAATGAAGTTAATGCTTAACATTCAAATGCTAAAACTGGAACCCGGTCCCATCTCAAGCCCATGTCATATGATAGTACTCAGTGGAGACATCACTGGCCCTAATAGCAATGACGCCAACATTAAACTATCTAACCAATAAAGTGAGCCTTCATTAGCACACAATAGCTTAGAAAAACTGTGGTCGCCACTCACGGCAACATTGGCAACAGGGCCAGAGGCTAGGCACTACTTTCTCACGGGTGGCATTACACATTGTTCATACACATTACTCCATAGCTTTTATGAGCATTGAGCTCCGCTTATGATTACTCAAGCCAGTCATATGTCTAGTGGATTAGTCCATTACATTAATTAACAACTGAATATTTTATTTTATATAATTTAAATTTACAGTTTATTACGTTCAAATTATTCAATATCGACCCCCATAGTTGTGCCAAAGCAATTAAAGGCCAGCAGTAAGTGCGCGTACTTCAATTGAAGGCAGTTAGGAGCCGGCTGGAATACAGAGCGAGGACCCTCCAACGATACGAATAACTGACGGCACGCGATACCATTGAGTCACCCGCCACTAAAACCGCGTCCACACGCACATAATAATATGGAACAATGTGTTGCTGAGCGCTAGCTAAGCTAGCTATCTAGCGCCAGGGTGTTTTAACTTACACCCTCCGTCGTATGTACACCGTCGCGGACTTTTTTATGAATCTTTTTAAGATCTCGTAAGGTTAAGTTAGCGTTTGCGATTCAAGCGCACAAAAATATGTTAGTTAATATATCACATTACAAATATATTCGGTTTTTCTGTACTATATAATATGTATGTTTTATACATATAAACCTTTCTCTTGAATAAATAATAAATACCTGGGACAATTGCACACAAATTTACCTAGTCCCAAAGTAAGCAAAGCTTGTGATATGGTAACTAGACATATACATAAATATATAGGACATCCAAGACTAAGGTACACATACTCGTGTTCATCACACAAATATCTGCTCTCAGCGGGATTCAAACCCGCGATCTCAAGTTTCGCAGTCAGGAGTTCTAACCACTAGACCAGTCGGTCGACTTACTATCACTATCTATTGCAGAAATTTGCAGTAAATCCCGTTGAATAGTTTAAAATATCTGAGCGAACTGACAGCGGATGCGACTTCATTTATACTATGTAAAGATATACTTATATGCATTTGATGAGATGCATTTCGTATTTAGGTGAACCTAACAACTGTTGGTGGGGAAGAGAGCATATGACGAAATTGCAAACGAATGCTCTACGCATAAATATGTTACGTTATAAATGGTTACATAAAATTCGCGGAAGGAATGAAAGAAGGAAAAAGGACCGTGTCCGTAGATAATGCAGTGCAGCAGTGTGAACACGCCATGAAGCGCAGCAAATTACTTACAATGACGTTAAAATGAGATGAGAAATCTTATTAGAAACTCGCGCACAATGAAACGCGGCCATCGCGAAAATGAAATTCAATTTCGCTATCGATATTGGCGTTAAGTCACTGAAGATTGCGAGATACTTCATTTAACATTGAGAGTAATTGTGTGAGCGATACTTGAGTCGTGTACAGTTTTATGATTACAAGTGAGTAAAGATCAGCTCCCGCATCACTTGAGTCACTGTATTGTATTGTGGGAAGTGAAGTGCAGCCGACGCGTCTGCGGCTGTCCTCAGTCGGTGGTCACTAGACCATCGATGGCTGCAATTGTATATGATCGATCATTACCCACTATTCATTACCAGAGCGAATCGTTATACCTAATCCAACCTTGTATGTTGACACGATTGAGCTTGCGAGCTAGGATTTTTATAATACAAAATACCTTTAACTAAATTATAGTCTTATAGTAATCTGCATGGAAATAATTAATATGTCTCGCATATTTATGTCAATGAATACTTCCTAATAAAGTATCAATTATATATGTAAATCTTACTTAAATGATTTTTCCTGATGGGTGTCGTATTGGGTGCAATACAACAGGTAATATACAAAAGTATCCTGGATCCAATACAAACTTTTTTTTACATGCTTACTTAATGTAATAAGTGTAACAACGGTTTTTGTCTAATATCGTTTCCGCATGGAGCTTTAGATAAGACCAAAACTTTACACTACAATAGGTATACATACCTACAGCCGGTACAAGACTGCTAAATGTTACGCGATTTGCAATTAATTAGGTTAAGGGAACATTGTGTCAATTAAATCTATAGTTTTTACGTCAGACCCCGTATGAGCGCAATAAATTGCCTAAACTCTTATCGTAGCTGTAAGGTCAAATATCGGTCTCCTGCGCTGGAACTAAACACCGCCCTGCTTAAGAATAATAGAGCTTCTTGAGTACGTGTGTTGTACCTATGTTTTTGTATTCATGGCACGCGACAACTCAAGTAGAGGCATACTTCTCATTGGTATACACTTAATCGCCAAAATTGGTGCATATTTAGTGCCTTGTTATAAGAGCCCGGCGGTGTCTTGTTGAGAGCGCGACAGTGTTGTTTGGTGAAGAATCCTCCTCCGTCATCAAGCGAAGCAGATAAATTAAGCTGTTGTTTATGTCCCATTATTTACATAGGTTACTAACATACATTGAGAGGGTTGGACAGGATTAGAATTAATTTTTACCTAATATAAGAACCTGTATACCTGCGTAGCTTAATTTGCGTATATTAAATGTCTACGTAAAACATGAATAATACTCACAGACGTCTTCCACTAGGTAAGAACCCAATATCATTATTTCTGTACTGTTGTTTGAATTTCAAACACTCGAGTAACACACGTAACTAATATTCAGGACATAGAATAGCTTTTCTTTTATCAAAGTATCGTTATATCCGTACATACGAGACGGCGAAGTGTCGTCGAGTGGTAAAAGTAAAGGTAAACAACAAAAGATTGATATCGGCCAGCACGCATGCGCCGCGCGCCGCGGCTTCCCGTACTGGCGCAAACTGGAGGCATGGCCGCCGTTTGGCGCGCAATCGCCCGCCGCGCTCTATGACATGACATGACATGACCGACTCTGGCCAGCCAATCGCCACAGTTCGGTTGTTTTTCTTTCAAGAACTATGTTTTAGGGGTAAAATAAAC